>JAAEAF010010073.1:0-22597 GCA_011037195.1 Triatoma infestans
ACGAGATATGAAGACACTGTTATAATATAACTATAAGCTTACACAGACTGCACTGGACTTGTAATGATATTATAGAATAAAGGGTTAGAGTAGAGTTATGACACGATGCGATGTATATGGTTAAATCTGATAGGTAGATGTCTAGATCTCTCACTGGCTTATATACAGATCCCCACTCTAGCCTGCTTAAGTCAGAGAGTACTAGAGAGAGTCAGTTTTCTCTCGGTCGGGCTTGTGTTCTCTCTCTTGCCGTTACATCAGAAAGTGTGCACAGAGACATCGCGAACAATTTATCCCACTATGTGCAAACGGATAAAAATTGGCACAAATATCTACCATTAGTCAAAGCTGCTCACAATTCCACCAAAAACATTTCCACAAATTATATTCCCCATGAAATTGTTTTTGGAACAAATTTTCAGTTTCCCTGGCTTCTGAATTATCAGGAGAAAAATTTACAGAATTTCAATATCCACACCAAATGTCTTTAAGACAAAATACACCGAGTTAGGAAGCAGGTCAAATCCAATAATGAATAAGCCAAATTAAGAAGAGAAAAATATTATAACAAATATATTTCAAAAGAAAAACTAAGTGTAGGTGACCACGTTTATTTAAAATCATTTACATCTACGGGAAAATTCATGAAGAAATATCATGGCCCTTATCAAATCTATAAATTATTTCCCAACCACAAAAAAGCTTCTATAACTCTCAATAACAATGAGAAAAAATTGGTACACTTCAGCAAGCTGAAAAAGGCCCACATTAGAGGCAAATCAGAATCGCACGCCATGAATCTACCTACGGCCAAGAAAAAGATAAAACAAATTTTGCACTTTCTCAAAAAATTTAAATATAATGGAATTGATGAGGAGAGAAATTGGGATTGATTAATTAGACGCGATATGAAGACACTGTTATAATGTTACTCTATAAGCTTACACAGACTGCACTGGACTTGTAATGATATTATAGAATAAAGGGTTAGAGTAGAGTTATAACACGATGTTATGACACGATGCGATGTATATGGTTGAATCTGATAGATAGATAGATGTCTAGATCTCTCACTGGCTTATATACTGGTTCTCCCCATTCTAGCCTGCTTAAGTCAGAGAGTACTAGAGAGAGTCTGTTTTCTCTCGGTCGGGCTTGTGTTCTCTCTCTTGCCGTTTACACCCATTAACTTTATAATTGATGGGGGAATCTTTAAATTCTATTTTTCGGAAAAAAAGAATTTTAAAATAAAATGGTAACTTCATTATGTATTATAAGCTAAATCCACCTACCAGCAACCTGATGAGCTATTTTGAAAAATTGCAAAAAAGAAAAAATGGTATACGAAACTCAACACGCCACTCCCAAACGTTTTGTGTCTGAACTTTAGCGATGCCTTTCATGGTATATAGATGTGTTAGCACACCGGCATATGTTAGAGGTAAAATCAGACACTATAACCTCCCTTCACAGACTTCCGGAAATTCAGGGTAAGTACTTCACATTAATTTATAAATTTTTCCGGTGAACGTTGAAGGCAAAATGCATTTCAAGGAACGGGAAAAGGCATATTTCCTCAGGAAATTATTCGACGGAAAAAGAAAAAGTACTTTATTATTTCACTTATCGAAAAAATTTAATAGACTTAACGACTTCATTACTTTCTCTTATTCCTTGTAAGTAGAAATATTGCGATCATGTTAAATTTTCCCAATTGAGTTTTCACCGGAAATACACAATTTGAGGTTCCCTGAGTACGAATAAAAATATTTGTAGCGAATGTGTGTGTGTGTGTGTGTGTGTGTTTTAATAAAATTTTTTGAGGTCCCCTGAGTACGAATAAAAAAGTTTTCAGCAAATGAGTGTGTGTCTGTGCCGTGAGTTTTAATAAGATACAAAAAAATAAATGAAAACGAAAAATCGCAGCAAATTGGGATTCCATTTAGGAGGCACTACAACGAAAGTTTCGGGCAAAATCCATCAATCGCAAGTGCGATTTTACCCTGACTTCGTATGCTAACCACATACATGAATTCTCACCACCTTTATTTGAAATGTTTTCCCGGAAAAATTGATTTTTTCGTGGATCTACGAGAACAGTAGCGCACAAACCGCTCAAAAAACGACTTCGAAAACTGTCATCATCGATGTTTAGGCTAGTCATCCAAAGTCGTCAAATGAATTGCGTTACAAAAAAAAAGAAAAGAAAATCCACAAATTAATTTTGTCATCCAGCTCTGAGGCCTTCGCACATTCCTGCGGGCCTCTTCGATGGACGCGGTCTTCGCTTAGGTTTTCCATTGGTCTTGCCATTGGTTCTGTAAATCCCTCTTTACTCCAGTGAGAGATTTCATACTCTATACATTTGTACTATTCTCACTTCGCTTCAATTAGGGATCAAACAATTAATAGGAAACGCAACTCCGCTATTTCGATTTTGCTTCGACTTGCAGAGGTAAGCGTCTACATTTCCGATCGAAACAGTAACATTGGGATTCCCATAATCTGAAAACAGTTTGAAAAAACTCCGAAAAATTCAAATCAAAACAGCCTTTTTCCTTGAATGTATAGTTAGTATGTAAAGTTTTAAGAAAATCTTTGCAGCCATTTCGAAAACTCAAAGAGTCATTCATTCAATGATGTCGTTATTCCGATTGAGGGATTTCGACTGTAACTTTATGGTCAGACCGCTTTTAATAAATAAAAGAAATATCCAGTTCGAGCTTTCTGCCATGTTTACGGTTTACAGTGAGATATAGATCATTCGTCAAAAACACAAATGTTTGCATTAATGTGATTAGAACAGTTATTTCAAGTCGAAAAATTTGATTTTCCAAACTACCTTTAACAGAAGGGTTTTTTTTTCTTTTCTTTTTTTCCTCCCACTTGAGTGGAATTAATTAAAACAAAGTTAAAAGCAGATTGAATTAGTAAGAAGGTAAAGAAGCGTAGTATATATATCACGGTAATGAACTTACTAACTGGATTTTATACCAAACCATGGAATCGTTTAATTGTTTACATAAATCCTATTAAAAGAAGAAAAAACAAACTGAATATGTTTGCAGTTGATTAATCAATTTTCCTGGATAGGTTGAAAATAATGAATTTTAAATTATAAAAAAATGTAAGAGTAAACGAAATTTTTAATTAAAACACCAACAATTAAAACGCTATTTTGTTTGGTATGATCAATTAAAAAAAATTAAACATTAAATAAAGAGAATAAAAGCAAAATAATATTTATTTCTAAATAAATAAAGCAAATTAATTATGTAACAGCGACCAAGAGAGCAGAGAAAGAGAAACAAAATACCAGTGACTTTCTCGAACTGGAGTGGGAGAAACTATATAAATACAGCGACGGGACACAGAGGAAATATAGTTCAAATTAGTTCAGAAGATAGTTCACCAGTCACAACGTGTCATTACCCCTTCCACTCTAAATCTACCATCTTTACTGTAAAGTCTAGGCAGTTAGTGGAACTCATCATTATATTACAATGTTAACCAAGTCTTGTTAACTCATCATACCCGAACCAATTCTCTCCAACCAACTCATCCATTGTAATTATATTTCTTCTGAAAATAGCACACTATGTTCCACGCCAACTCCCAAAGTTGAGAGAATTTTTTATTTTATACGTTTATTAACCCTCCCCCAAATAGGCGAAGAAAGGTCTGGGCCCCACCAATAGTTTGTAAAACTGTTTATACTATTCGCCGTTTTACAGCAATTAATATTAATTAATTAATTAAGTTAATTTTCCAATTTTATTTCCTGAAAGTCCTAAAGGGATATCAAATCGTGCACACCTTCAACCCTTACGGGAGTATTAGCCAAGAAAAATACAGCGCTTCCTACATACTTTTTACTTCCTACATACGTTTTTAATGTTGGTCTTGAAACTGATTACTCTATCAAGGCTATTTATTGTCTTGAAATCTGACTAAAACAACATCCAACTAAAACCTAATCTCTTATACAATAATCAGTTGTTGGGCATACAGCCTACCTAATGGGCATTACATAACTTTTCTTCATTACTATTTTGATGGAATAAATGGAATAAAATTTTAGCCACCATGTTAGAAATTAATGTTGGTTTAATTTATACAAACAAAGGAAAGGAATATAGCTAAGTGCTTAGCGTACTGAACGCGGAGGACCCGGGTTCGTGTCCAGCTTTGCTACCCTAGATTTTTTTCTTCCTAGGAGCCTCTACAGCTCACTGTCCTGTGATAGATAGTGTTGCCTGTGACGAGAGGACACTGTCCGGAGGCCGGCAGTGCACTGAGAAGGCTCCGGGCGCCAGTGACCATAGATCTTGACGTGCCTTAAATTAAAAAAAAAAAAATTATACAAACGACATGCGGGAATTATGTAGCCACTGTGTCTTACCCTCTTATTCACGTTTATGTTGTAATGTATTAAATCCAGTCGTCTGGTGGAATATTTTTCATATACGAGTAGATAAATATAATGCAAACATACATTAAATGATGAAAAAATAATATATTCATAAACAAAATTATATGTAAACCTATTTTGCATGAACTAATTATTTTGATTCCTTTCGTTTTGGAAGATAGTAAGGAAAACTTGAGACATTAAGCTGCTGCAAAGGAATTAATTAAAATTTTAGGATTCTTTCAGGGTATTGGCTGTTGTAGGAGGGAGATTATAACATATCCGAAAAAAACGGTTTATAAGAAACCAACGATGCTGTCTCAATCTGCAGGCGTATTTCCTATGATAACGACGATGGTTATCGCATAATTTGTACGTAAATATCTATTCTATATAATTTAAATAAAAAAAATAAGCAATTTTGTGTCATGTTTGTTGTGAAATGCGTTATTATTGGAAATTCAGCTGGACGGATTTTTTCAAGCGGTTTGCACCGTTTGACACAGAATTTTCTGGATAATGTTGAGGGGGTGTGTCCTCATCCGGAAGATTGGGCATAACTGGCATATCTAACTTAGTAGAATCTTGCAACTTGATTAAGGTGTTAAAATTTAAATATTTTGCTTTGTGTATTTATATGAATCCAATATTTTAATAATATCCTAGGATATAATTCTGGGTTTAACTAAGTTACGACTAATAAATATTATTGTGTGTCAGATTTACATTTATGAACTTGATATTACTTTGAGATATAGAACAAACTTCGGATCATGTACTAACTTAGACAGATACATTGGTGAAAATTTTAGCAAAAACATATCCTTACGTTAAGAAATACCGAGCATTGGAAAATGTTGTACATGAAAATCAAGAGGAGAAGTTGTTTTCCTTCCACGCATTTAATTGGATACAGGTGATACCAATACAAGTAGGCTACCATTCATTCTTCATTGACAATTCCCAATAGTTTTAGCATTTGCTATAACTATTAGTAAGTTTTAGGACAGAGTTTTGATCGTGTTGACCTATATGTGGATAGATCCTGAATCATCCAAGGCTTTATCGTTGCTTTGTCGAGATTTCGTTCAAAAGAAAGAATGGGAATTCAATGTTCTGAAACTATTAAAAACCGTTTTTTTTGGAAATAGTTTTATAAATAAAAATGTTCATCACATTGTGTGTTTTATTTGTTCTACCTAGTGAGTTGGGCGCCGAAGACGCCAGACTAGCCGAGCCCATCTAGTGTATATACATATATATATAGAAAAAAAAGTTGATCAAATATTGGATAAAATAATATATTTATTACTTAAATAGAAGGTGAAGGAAAATTAGGTATTGCGTACAATGTGTTTGGGGGGGGAGTCTTCATGTTTCGAAGGAAAGAGATTTTATTGGAAAAGATGAACAATATGATTAACCTTGATCTCCAGCCACACTTATTTTCTTATAATATATTCCACTCTTTTCCCTGTATCCTTGCCAGGGAGAATATTTCTATTCGTCCCGTCCATCTCTGATATTTTCATTCATAATCTTTAAATGCATTTATCTTTTTATTAATTTTTCAATGGCATTTTTTCACAATTTGCTTTTATATAATCAGTATCAAAGAAAATGACAGTAACGGTAACATCATCTCTAATCAGGCGAACATGTTCTTGTGGAAATGATAATAAACGACCCACTCTATCATCATCAGAACCGCCTAAAGATGCACGTATAAGGTGTGTAGCTGAATTTTTATCTACAGGTATTGCTTCAGTTCCTGGATTTGTTGTATTTGGTGAATGAAATAATTCTTTTATTTTATGTAGTTTATACCATAATGCGGAAGATCTGCCATTCATATGGTCGCCTACCAGCTGTACTACCTGCAATAAAAATTTAAGTTCCTTTCATTGTGAAAACTTAGAAGGCTGATACACTTCTTTACTCTAAATAGTTCGGTTTTTATTTATATATTAACTATACAGAATACTATATTACTTGATGCCCTCCCTACGTCACAGACTTAAGACTACAAAACGTGCCGTTAGCAAACAACCTGTTACAACATTATTGGCCCCAAAACATGTATATCCGGTGAAAACTCAATATCGAAAATTTGACACGATTACAATACTTCCTCTTAGTAGGAGTAAGAGAAAGTAAAATGCTTCAATAAGCAAAAGTCAATAGTTTCAGCGTCTCTTTGCGTTTAATCCAACCTACAACAGCTGTGTACTAAACCCTTCCATAATACAATACTCATGTGGCATGCAGAGGTGTTGATATACACAACTGTTTAGCGTTGGATATCCTCAGGCACCCACAAATTCACTTCCTATCTTAGTGGTGCCTACATAAAAATTACAAATTTTTGGTATGGCTAGATAGATACAATAAATCTAGATTTCCGGGGGTGTTTACATTGTAACCACATTCTCTACATATCTAATACCATCCTTGCATTACCTCTCAATTATTGTGTATACCTTATCTACATACAAAAATAATATTGTTAATACGATATCTTTACTCTACTCATTTCGATTCTGAATAGAACAAAAGAGATCCACAACTTCACTTTCTATCAAATACATCAGATTTACCGTATTGGTCGAAAAACCACAATGTATTATCCTAATCAAGTAAGATTTTGGTTTGGTATATATATATATTCTTGCAGTTCTGTTTAGTTCTTTCAGCCGGTTTTATTATGCTGCCCTTAGTTATATTACATATTATACTGACCTGCTGTGGAGAAAGTACATCCCACAATCCATCCGTAGCAATTACTAAAAATTTGTCACTTTCTGTTAATTTGTGGTATGTGACATCAGGTATGGCTGTTAAATATGGTGGTGTGTACAGATCAGGCGGTATCACAGAGCTACCGAATACGGGTACAGCCAATTTCTCTAGTTGATCTTTTGTCCATTTATATCTGAACAAAAAAAAATTTAGTCTTGAAGCATTGTTCAGTTTAGTTGTTCTATGTACAAGGATGAATCAAAATTTGCTCGGTTTTAAAGAGATTATTTCGGATCTAATTTTATATAATAAGCAATGCAGCCGAATGTCGATTTTTATTTATTTTTTAAAATATATCACCATTAATCATTTATTAAAGCTGAAGATTTTTTTTAAGTGGTTTATGTGAAATAATCATTGATTTTTAACATTTATTATCAAATAATGTTTATTAACTTTTATTTAAAAACTCATATTTATTTTTTAAAATGTAGCTTATCATTTTCAATAACTCAGAGACTCTTTAAGCAAGTGGAGTTGGCCTTGATTTTATACTGAACGAATGGTTGTATTAAAATCTCATTTTTTACAAGTACAGTTGTAGTATCCTTCTGTAGTTTTTGATTTTCGGTGAAAAAATAAAAATTAGAAATAATTATAAAGTACAGTTTTTAAACTTCGTTACAGAATTGTTTATGCTATATTTTTTATTTTGTATTATTATACTTTAATAAAACTGTACTTTATAATTATATCTAATTTTTATTTAATCTTTTTTTTTTTGTATATAAAAATCTTGGAAAAATTAAGGCTTACTTATTTATTAATTATTATAATAATCATCAACTTTGTTTGATTTCAGTAAGACTTGATTTTTTTCTTATTTTCTACTGTTCAATTTGTATAACCAGGCCAACTCTTAGCTTATTGTTACGATTTGAAAGAGTAATACTTTTAAGAGAAATAGTTTGGATGTACGAATGGATGTCCCCACTCCAGTGGACATGCGCAATGGATGTAATTCTGTGAGTGTAAGTAAAGAGAGAGTAGTAGTAGTAGGAACCACGTATGTGAAAAGAGATCAGATTTCACTTTGTCTTATGATAATTTTGTGTATTGTAAAATTTGTTATTTTAAATATTCCTATCACTCATGTGTAACTGGAGGAAATTCTGTTTAAGTGTTTTAATACAAAATAAAGTAAGGTATTCCAAATAATGTTGTAATAGTTCAGTTTGTATAATTATTTTATTATATCCATTGATCCCATTCTTTGAGAAAAATAGTAACTTTTAAAGTGGTTCTATTAGATCATAATTTATATAAATCGGGATGTAATATTTATTTATTTATTTATAACAACACATTTATTGTCATAAGTCAATTTGATGAGAGCAATATTTATAGTAAATAAAATAAAATAAACCAAAATATAAACGAGCGGAAAAGTCACCCAGTGGCGACACTCCTTACAAGTTTAGTTACTATCATCTGTTAAGCGATCACGAGACCATATTCGCCGCAGACGTCTGGGAGGATTATCCGGGATGAGAGTCGTCGAACGAGAGGGTTGCAGTGAGAGGTCATTGTGGTCATTTTGGATAGTTACATTTGATACATAATAGGGAGCATTAACTATTGTTCTAAGTATTTTGGATTGTTGGGTTTGGATACGTTGGAGGTTTGAACGCCTGGTTGAACCCCACAGTTCAAGTTCGTGTGTCCATATTGGTTTAAGAAATGATGTATTTATTAGTCGCTTGTTTTGTAATGAAAGTCGTGTCTGTTATCAAGAGTCTTTTAACAGTCTGTATCGTGAGGTGAGTTCCTGTCTTTTGAGTCGTGTATGGGAACTCTTTGCTTAAAATTCAGAGTACCATGAAACGAGATAATCAAAGAATACATCTTTGAATCAAGTGTCTAAACTAATGAATGTTCATGCACTTGCTTAAAGCTGTTGATATTGGATCTTAAATGAAGTGTCTTTAGTGTATCATCACTTTCTTCTCTTTTCAAAATTTCCAATTATTTTAACATTTTGATGATAAAAATTTTATTTTCAAATTATTTTATTTTATTTACTATAAATAGTGCTCTCATCATTTTCTTTTGAAAAGAGAAGTTATGGATGGTAAAGAATGATCAAGTATTGCTTAAAAGATGTATTATTTAGTTATTTTGTTTGAGTAGGTACATAGTACTTTAAGCCTGGTTATAAATTTGGGATAGTACGAAATCAACAAAAATTAATTCCTTTCCAATTCTTGTGTTCTAAAAAGTAAACCTACCATAAAAAAGATAGTAATCAGAAGGCAATGGCTCCGAACACTCAACGTGCGCTAATCGCAGGTTAAGTAGAATATTCATATCCCAGCTCTATTCTAAGGTCTTGTATCCCTTAGTAAAAAGCTTTACCCCGTAGAACACGTAATGCCGCCGAATAACAATCTGTCAAAACAGATAGAATTAGCCTTTTTCATCGAATCTTTCTCTTCGGGATAGCTGAAGAGCCGATATTTTAGCGGAAATGGATATATCATAACTTTTTGGTGCTTGGGATTATAAAAATAAATCTATTCTTCATTACCAGTGGCTATTGGTTTGATAATGGGCAAGTTACTATTTGGTTGTCAAATACCCATGGATTATTTTACCTTCTTTGACATAAGGAATCCATATCTGAAGTTTGATAGTTTTATCCTGAAACACACTTTTATCCAAAAAGGAGGACCTAATTTGCTTATCTAATCAAAAGGATTTTTTTTTACGTCAGTGCGGTCCTCTTTGCTAAATAAATTCAAGCACGCATCAACTTCTTTTGAGGCGCTACAAAATGAATTAATAAAGGACAAGAATTATGAACCTACCTAACTGGAGTAAAGCCCGGCATCATCACAACTTAGGACCAAACCAAATTTTGTCATCACCAGATTCTAAAACAATAAACTAAAACTATAACAATTAAAATGAATTAAAAATTTACCTTAGATCACCAAAAGCTCTTAATGGAGTCAAAGTACCAAGTAATCGTCCATTTTTTATTATACTGTGTCTTTCATTTTTAGGATGGCTAGCAATAATTCTTTCAACCTCTTCCAAATTTTCACAGTTATGTTCAATTGTTAACGTTTTAGTATACCACTCACCATTAGGTTTAGTCTGACCACCAAGTATCGCTTGGCAATCTCCTACTGAAGCTACGTGTAAATGTAAACCGTTGATATGTACAACACAAGCCACACTACCAGTCATCCCTACCATTAGACATCGTTGTTCGGATGTTTTGTCATCAGCCGCTTCAACACTTATATCTCGGTCCATATGTTCAAATGCTATTTCCATCGCACTTTTGATATCTAAATTTTGTAGATCACTATTTTCATTTAATTTTTTTACATACTCACTGAAATTATGATCATATAATGTTTTCAAATCTTGTAAAAAACCATATCTATCATTAAATGTTCTTAATAATTGTACATTTTCATCATGCATTGTTTTTGCATATTTTTGTAATTCATCGCTTGGTAATAAAGCTGCAGAAATATATTTTAATAATCTTTTTGCTAAAACTTGTGCACATGATCTTCCGCCATGGCCATCGAATACACCGAAAAATATATCTAGAAATAAATATACATTTTTTTAATTATTTACTAAATTTTTTATAAATCAGTTGGATTACCTAAGGAATTATTATCAATTAAGAAATGATGTTTTTCTTCCGCAACACAATATTGCTATCCGATTTATGCAAGAATTTCAAAATAAATTAAGCAATTAGAAACATTACCAAAATTTGAGTAAGGGGGGGGCGCCTTTGTCCTGTCTTTTCACTCAATATCAGTTGCTTATAACTTCAAAGATTTTTTCTGTGAAACCCTGTATTATAATCTGGTTTCATGAGTCCACCGATTTTTTAGGCTGTCCTGATATACATTGTAAGATCATCGACTAGCGCAAATCACATGTAAAGGGATACAGCCTGATGAAGGGTAAATGGCCAAAAAAGAAATCTAAAGAAATACCCAGTAGAAATCCATGAAATTTACTAAAAAAAAAAATCTCTTGTTTTGCATAATATTGCGGACCCCAACTACTCCTATAACCTACATAAGTTTGCTAGTATCGGAATGATAGAAATGTGTAAAATTATCTGTTTTAATGAATTGTTTAATAAATGTTATTCATGTTCTTTATTGACGTAGTAAAGGAGAAATGTCGTCATTGGCTGTCGTACAATTGCCAAGAAAACATTTGACATTAGTTAATAATATCCAAATCAGTTTTCTTCTTTGTGAGTATAAAATGATCTTGCAATATGATTTCTCGATTCATGGCAGATTTCTATTTGAAATTCAAGATAACTCCCATTTTAACTTTACCCATTAAAATTGATACACTGCAAAGAGAATAAAGACAAGCAACACAATGGGATGAGCCATTTCTGTCCCAAGTGTAGTACCATCGTCAGAAAGCCTCTAATAATAAATTTAGAAATTACGTGCCCGCATTTCGAACAGTATATTTGGGCCCCACAGAAGTTCTTTCTATTGTAGATTTTATTATAGACGGCTGCTGATTGTTATAAGAAATATAGGCTTTTTTACTTAATAAAATAAAAATTAAAAAAATTAGATTAAGACCCTATTTTTTACGAGATAGTTAGCAATCAAAGTGGCTAGCAACTGTTTTACTATATATTAATTACATTTGTAAATTTACGAATCCAAGAGGTCTAGAACTGGGAATAGAAACCACAGCCGCTCTATTGTCTAGACTAGATAGTCCATGGTACCCGCCGTCTAGACAGTAACTGTTATACGCCTCTACGCATCGAACTTAATATAAATTTCTTGGTCATCCTTTTTTTAATAAGTTATTTATTTAATTTGTTTTAAAAATAGCTCTCAATTTATAGAGATAGTTGTGCCTAATAGAATTAGTTCGAGTTTAATTAATCGCGTTAATTATTTTTATCTATTCATAATTCTAATGCCTAAGCCATCTGCAATTTTTGGTTGATTTAAAAAATAATTATTATACAATAAAAAATAAACAAGAAAATTATATTATAATATATGATAAAGAATAAATATTCTGCACGCATGGCTTTATATTTCTCCCTTCTTGTTTTGAAGAGGCAAGCAACGTTCTTCGTCATTACCAGCCGGCGGAGGTAGCAGTAATACATATATACTGTCCAGACTCGAATACACAGAGCGGTAGAGATTTCTCATTCGCAGTTCAGGCCTTGGGTTCGTAAATTTATAAATGTAACCTTACTTAATGAACGCAGAATTAGGGTGAAAAGAAGCTGGTAAAAATACTTAAATCTTATACTTGTATCCTATAACAAAAATTGAATGAAGTTTGATCCATACTATGGGAACCCAAAAGAAATTTTTCCGCAATTAACTTCTTCATTTTTTTTGATAATCTATGGATTTTGGGCATTCTCCCTCATTAGGATATCTTGGTGACTAAGTATGATAAATCACAGCCCCCCCCCCCACACACACACATTGCTACTGATTGTGTAGTCCTGACATTGCATTGTGACGATACAACTCTTAGTGCGTACTAGTCTATGACCACAGAAAGGAGCAGTTTCTCACGGAAAACTTTTTAATGAACAAAAATTAATGTGATTGGCTGCAAAATTTCTATTGCATTTTGGTCTTAATTCAATATTAAGTGCATTATTTATAAAAAAAAAAAGAGAAGAAGATATTCTTTCCAAGAAATATAAAACAAAAATTTTGATAGTAAATGATATTGAATATAAATTATATGTAAGTTAGTTTACATAAATAATAATTCAAGATGAATACAACAACACATTTTACCCTATCTGTTATGTAAACAGGATTTCATTTCAACATTAAATTATAACCACCGGTGAGGTTCACTTTTATATAAACATTTTTATCAACAAATTTCTATTCAATCGATAATAAACTTTAGATTTGTTGGTTAAAAACAATTTTTTTTATTTTGTCTTGTTTTAAATTTATTTCATTGAATTGTTAAAAGTAATAAATTAAAACAAAAAATTGTTTGCGAAAAATTATAATTTTTTACCATTTGTGAAAGTTGAAGATGCCTCAGCTCGTGCATCTTCCATTGGAGAATTAGCCGCTAGTTGATTAGTATCGTATGCTTTTACTGCACATTTCATTCCCATTTTCATGCTGAATTCTTCACTTCTCAGTTTGTTTGTGATCTGTTATTCAGTAATCTCTTGTTATTTGTTTTGATTTGTAACTACAATGTCCATTATTAAAATTACGTTATTTATATTAATTTACTAAATTTATTTATTTATTTATTTTTTTTGTCAACAAATATCTATTTATTAATCGAGATACTTAGATGATTTATGGCCACTAATTATTTGTAACTAATTTGTCTGTCTTCTGATTATAGCCTAATATTAAATTCCTCATCACGAAATAATTCAGAGAATTTTCATTTGAAAATTTTGAGATAAAAAATTGCTAAAGAGCCATATGTGATATTCGAAAAACTTTGGAAATTGATAATCTAACGTTGAATTCTGTTTAGATTTCATATAAATGGAAGGCTACGATTATATTTAACATTATATTATATAAACTTTTCAGACTCAGGGGACATCACAGCTTATATCCAGTGTGAATTCGATACCGAAAATTTGACACAATTACAATATTTCCTCTACAAGTAGTGGCAGGAGCAAGTGAAACTAAATGACTGGCAGTTAATGAATACAAATTTCCATTTCTTTCTTTGCTGAAAGCTTAATTCTTATAAAAAAAAAAACTACTCAAAGTTTCGTTCATAACTTTTCTAAATATTCATCCTTCAAGACGATATCTTAATCATTACTTCCTTCATACCGATATTTAATCATTTTTTGGTTCGTAAAAATCTGTTGTGAACTTTCAAACGACCATCTATTTTACAATTTTTTAATCAAGAAATTTTTCATTAAAACTGCAACGTTACAATGAATGTTTAGCTGGGCTGGCTATAAAAATGGTCTTATGTGAATCACCTCTATGTCAAACCCAAGAAAATTTGTGCAAATTTAAATTTAAACCAACTGAAAAACCTTTAAATACCTCTCTAAAAATCAATTTTTTCAGTAATATTTTTGAAATAAAAGTATACATTTCTATCTTGGTGTGGTGGCGCTAGACAGCTGCTGGATGATATCCAACGCTTGGCTTGTCTGGCGGTGACTGGTGCGTTTCGGACTACACCGACCGCATCTATGGAGACTTTGTTGGGAATTCCACCTTCTTTTTTTTGTGGTGGTGAAAAACCAGGCAATGAAAGCCTGTTATAGAATTAAACAGGCAGATTTTTGGTAGGGTAAGCGATATGGTCATTCTACCATTTATCGCGAGATGTTTTTAAGGATTCCCATTACAGGTTTCCCTTCTGATAGGATGCTGAAGACTTTTGTCTTTGATCACTCCTACAGAGTTAAGTTGCCTTCTAGGGAAGATTGGTTAACCCTCGGTCCGTCTGGGGTGATTCCTGGAAATTATCTCCAATGCTATACGGACGGTTCCAGGATGGATGGTAGGTCTGGGGTTGCCGTCTATTTTTGAGACGGGAGACCATTTGGTGGTGTCTCTTGCTGAGTGGGCCACCATTTTCCAGGCTGAGGTATATGCAATTCTTTGTTGTTTTTGGATGAGAGGGTGCGTAACACTAATTTAAAGGGTGTTTGTCACTGCTCGGACAGCCAAGCTGCTTTGAAGGCGCTTAGTTCATGTGTCTTCACTTCTAGATTGGTATTGGAATGTTCTAAAAGACTCGAAGATCTTTCTTCACTGAAGGATGTACTTCTGGTCTGAGTTCCAGGTCACATGGGAATTTTTGGGAATGAGGAGGTGGACAGGTTTGCCAAATTAGGCGCCTCCCTCCCTTTCATTGGTCCCGAGCCTGCTGTTGGTGTGTCTTCTGGCACATGTGTGTCAGGCTTCCAGATATGGATGACCTCACAGCACTCATCCTTATGGATGAGGGCAGTGGGTAGTCGGCAGTCTAAGATGCTCATTGGGGGTCCGCACGGAGGTTTGAATAAGGAGGTCCTGTGTCTTTCACGGAACTCTCTCAGGCATCTGGTTGGCTTCCTCACTGGGCATTGTGGTTTAAGGAGACATCTCTATACAATGGGACTTATGCCTCATCCCTTTTGTAGAGTTTGTGAGACGGAGGAGGAAACACCCATGCATCTAATGACGGATTGTTTGGGTTGTGAGGAGATTAGGTTTAGGATCTTCTGCCTGAATAGGATATCGGTAGAGGATCTTAAGCTATGATGTCCTTTTAAGGTTTTGGTCCGATTTGTTCGGTCTGTGGTAAAACTTAGATGGGTAAAACTTGGGCCTGGACTTTTGTTCCAGACCCAGTAGTGGTTGTTCTTTAGGGGTAGCTGCTATATGGCCCAGGGAGGCTTTGGATAGCGTAGGGTTTTGCCCTCTTCTTTCTTGAATAATAATAATACGTTTCTATCCATGCAGCAAGCACCCTAAATTCAAAGAAAATTTCTATTCTATAAAATCGCACTTCTGGTTAACCAATTTGAACTAGATAGTAAAATCATGTATTATACTGAAGTAATACTTTAAAGGAAAGCATAATGCTACTGTTCTCCCAGAACCCCGAAAAAATGCTTCACATATAAAGTGATAGGTATTTATGTGTGAGATAAAGTTTAAAGAAAAATTTTGGAGATGTTTTCAAGAAAAACAGGAAACAAATTCAATAAAGTCACACTTCGTTCATGGATTTTGCCTAAAATCTACGTCACTTGTGAGGTAGTAGTAGTACTCAAACGGAATACTGAAGCTTTTTGTTCTTCAGATATTCTGTTTACCCCCTCCCCAAACACACACACACAACATTTTTCTTGTATTCAGAGGAGCCCAAAACATGTATTTCTGGTGAAAACACAATTTCGAAAATCCGTCACGAAATCAATATTTCCTCTTCCCAGGTGTAAGAGAAAATAAAAAGGATACGTAAATCTTCTTTCTGCTCGAAAACGTTAAACTTGGAAATACGTCTGTTGAATATGTACGCTAACAAAATGCTTAACTATGGTTTCGATCAGTTTTTAACTGATTTATTTTTGAAAATATTTATTTTACCATTTCGTTCTCTAAAAAATGTCTTTATTAATTAAAATAAACACTCTTCATTGGCTGGTAGACTTGTTTCTCTCCAGATTATTTTGTCCCTCAAGTAATTAATAGTTCATAATTCGATTATTATATATTATAAAACCTATAAACAACCTATAAAATTAGCTAACTGGGGCCAAAGAAGAAACTTTTTATTTTTTAAAAAAGTTTATTCGATGTTTCGGACACCTTTGGTGTCCTTCCTCAGGAACTACAAAACAAGAAATATGGATCAAGAAAATTGTATGATAAAATTAAAACATATAACAATTGAACAATATTAGCTAAAGATATGATACCTGTTAAGGAAGAATGGAGAGTTAAATGTCTGAGGAGGTTATGGTTTGTTTGGTTGTAGAGTAAGGTATGCTTCCAAAGAAAACAGAGAGTGGAAATTTTTTCCAAGTTGGGAAATGTGAAGAGTGATTGAAATGAAAAACAACTCAATTATAATTATAAGAGAAATAAATAGACTAGAAAATGAGTGGAAAGTGTAGAAAGTTGGTATGTGTGGGAGGGGCCTTTTTTGAGGAAGCGGAAAATGTTGTTGTAAGAAGAGGTAATGACGTCCTCGTTTTTTTGTAGTTGATAGAGTTAGGGTTGAGATTAATGTGGATGGATTCAGAAAGAAGTCGCTTCAGGTGGTTGGGATGGGCGGTTAGGACAGAAGCATTTCGGAAATCAAAGGAGTGGGCAAGGGTGAGTGCATGGTTTGTGAGGGCTGTACTGTCAATTTTTTTGTTACCTATGACTAGTTCATGTTGTCTAAGTGTCTTTCGTAGGTGTTGTTTTGATTCACCAGTATAACATGCGTTACAGTTTGGTGCAGTGCAAAGTATACTGTAAATTAGTTGGCCCCAGCCAACTAATCTTATAGCTTGTTTAATTAGCAACGGCCAAACACAAATATTGTTTACGTATAAAACCTTTACTTTTTTATCAGAGAAAATAAATTTACTTATAAATAAAAACCGAAAAATTTCTTAAAACATTTGAATATTAAATAAAATGTGAAGGCGAGGCTTGTACCTACCTCATAGATTGGAGAACGTTCATGATTTATCGATATTCAAATAGAAATGGACTTGAAAAATGTAAAAATGGAGAGATTTACTTCATACTTCCCAAACTTATTACAGTATATACTAAAAATGGTAAGGGGTTTTCAGTATACATAGGGAAGAGAGGTAGATAAATATTGACACTTTTCGCTTCTTGACAGGTGTCGTCCAGAGTAATACACGGCCTTAAAATTTTATAAATATATCTATCATTTACGTATGCGTCTTTGTAATCAATATATATAAATTTTACGCATTTTCATTATGAAAGCTTCACTACAGAAATTTCTCGGCATACCTTTTTCCCCACAACCACCACAGATTATTAGGAGGAAGCTATTTATATATTTCACTTTACTTCTTCTTTTAATTGAGAGATTACCCTCAATGAACAGTAGGTACAATGGACAAAGCAATGGGTCAAATAGTGTCCATTGAAATAAGAAAAAAAATTAAATAAGTAGAAATCCTGATACAGGTAGCATAGTATGGAAGAAATTCGGGTCATAAAAATGTATAATGAAGAACTGAGCGATTGACCCGAAGAAAAAAGGCACAGTAATAATTAGACTCCATAATTAATCTGCTTAAATGTATGATGCTTATGCTTGTAACCTTAAGGTGAAAGTTCAGTATTTGTTGAGGTGGTTGGTTCCGCAGAGCTGGAAAGCATCAGAGACATTTTCCGTGGTAGTCTGCTTCATTTTGTGGTCATCGACCGGTTTTGGGCGTTCGCCCATCTTCAAGATGCGTTTGTCAGACAGTGTGATAACACAGACTTGCACAGAGCAACGAGTTACACTAACTGAGACGATTTTTAATATACTATTAGAGACTCTAATAGACGTATACTTAAAATACGTCTAGTAGTCTGAAACTAATTTGCTCTGTGCAGTCTGTGTTGTCACATGTCTGAAAAACGCATATGTCCTGAATTTTGGCGCGAACGCCCGAAACCGGTCGATGACCACAAAATGAAGCAGATTACCACGGAAAATGTCTCTGATGAAAGTTCAGTATTTTAGTGCAGTGAAATGAACTTTCAAGACAAGTTCAATAATATCCCTAGACAAAGAACCTAGGTGTACAAGACACCATTACCAAGAGAAATCGGAGAACTCGGCCACACTTTGTCTTTTAACTCCTTCTAGAAATCAGATATAAAGGGCAGGTTTTAACTACCAAGAAGGGAAGGTATTAGCTAAGTGGTTAGCGTGCTGGACTCCCATGAGGAGGACCGGGGTTCGAGTCCAACTGTGCTACCCTTAGATTTTTTTTCCTAGGTGTTTCTACAGCTCACTTCGGTAATGGACAGTGTTGTCTGTAACGAGAGAACCCTGTCCGGAGGCCGGCAGTGCACTGAGAAGGCTCCCGGCGCCAATGACCATAGATGTTGACGCGCCTTAAAAAAAATAAAATAAATAACTACCAAGTTACGTGAACTTTTGAGTTTAAATCATTCAGTGCCAGAGTTTTTATATATTTATAAGTTTATTATTACGAATTATTATAAAGTATTTAAATTCATTTAGAGATAATATATTTATTTCAAATCAATGGTGATTCCTATTTATATCTTAATACTTGTCTTTTCTCTAAGACTTACACACACACTGCAATACAAACACATCCAACCAATCACATTATAGATATATTGGGAAAAGAATTATGTATTCTTCGGTAAATACGTGTGTTGCTCCTCCAAATTTGATAATTGATATTTTCAAACTTAAATTTCAGTTTAGGTAGGCAGGGGGTATCAGATCAAAATAGTCTTAGTAAAATTGTGCAGTTTCCATATTTGTTGTGTCTTAGAACACACACACACTCACAATCAAACGCACAGAATTCTATGAGTAATTTTTATTTTGTTATTTAAGTTTTTTTGCGGTAACTAAAGTCAATTGTGAGATTTTGCACTAAAACTCGAATTTCATCTAGTATTGTAATATAAAATTCATTTTCAAGTAAAACCTTGTATTTTATGATTAACTTTTTTTTTACGCTGGTCTTAATTTAAATTAAGTAATTATGAATTTAGTACCATGTTTAGAGATATATGAACTTTTAAAGAAATTGCGTTTTATTTATTTATTTATTTTTTCATTCTTATTTACATAACTTAAAATCTCAATCTGGAGTCTGAAAAAGTATTAACCCGGAATCCCTCTTCCACCTACTTTTATAATACATTATATTTTTATTTACTGTCAAACATCATTAATTTTGTAACATAATTAAGTTGTATTATAAATTAGTTCTTAATTAAAAATAAGTAATAATAACCTGTACAATTAATAATTAATGACGCGTAGCAGTTAAGTGCCTTAAAAAGAAAAAAAAATAATAACATAATTAATTAGTAATTATTTTTTTAAATAAAGAACTTTTATCAGGAGGAGTAGGAGAGAAAGTTCAAATTGGGACTACATTCATTATTAAATTTTGTAGTATATTTGGTACGCGCCTGTCCGCTTTACACATTCGCGATGGTCCCTCATTAGTTTGTTTGAATGTTTGGCGTTCCTGTGCCCACGCTTTTAATGATTAGACATAATTAGATCGCTTCTGTGACACTGATGAACATTTCCAGATTATTCCGGATGACAGATGTTTACAGTACTTTATTTTTCAATTAAAAAAAAAAAATTGTACTTGTTTGTCTTTTTTTGCCTTTTATTTTTATTTTGCCTCAAAATTTTATTATTCTGCTATTACCAATTGCAAATTCTCCATCGCAAGGCTGAATTCGCATTTGACAAGCGTCTAGCCTAATTGCAAGGTGGGATTATCAGCATATGTTTACAATCGCAGTTCAAATTAGCTGTATTATTTGTTTTTTGGTGTTTTTTTTACGCATATTTGTGCATAATTTGTTTACAACGGAATATATTATATATATATATAAAGGAACAAAATATAGTTCGAAAATCCTTCGAATTGCAAAAAAAAAATTGAAGGATACAATTTGAAACAACAGAAAAATTAGTGGTAGTGACCAACAGTAGGGACCTAATGTATTTAATATTATATTTCTGATTTCTGAATTTTCGTTTTGCCATTGTAATGAACAAACGATACTCATTTAAAAAAGAAAATCTCATATGAAATCCTCACAAGTTTTTCAAGCCTGCTTTTTCATCTTCAGGTGACAATTTATTTCAAATTTGGAATTTTGATTATTATTGAATTTTCCTCAATATTACTGCATGCCGAATGACCATTCTTAAATGATGCATTATTCTTATAGCTTTTGTTAAAAGTAAATTTTTCGGATATGTGTCCTCACGCATTGGTCTAGTGGCTAGTACACTCGGATTTAATACTAGAATTCTGGGTTCGATCCTGTGAGAACAAAGAAGAAGTTGACCCAGTATCACGATAAAAAGTTGCAAGCTACAAGTATAGCGAACCCTGATAGTGAAGGCCAGAACTAAACGGCGATGAAAAACGTGGCGGTCTTTAGTAAACTTCCCCCAATAAAAATAGCCTGCGCCCTTTTTATGGGCTGTTGCGCCAAAAGGTAAAGGAATTTAGCTTTTAAAGATAAATAAAGCGCTAAATGAGGGTTACTTCCTATGTTTTCTTAATGGAATATTAAGTTTGAACTACTTACGATTTTCAATTTATAGTGTTAATGCTATCTATAAAAATGTTCTTTCGTACTAAAGAGCCGCTAAACTTGTATTTTCCATGTCATGTCAGCTTGAAAAAGCGTTACTGTCGCAATAATTGCAGTTATACCAATAGGAGACAATAATTACATTTTTACGATTATTATATACTAGTTCCTAGAGCAATAATATAAGACAGGGGAACTATTTAATATCCTAGTTCCCTAGTGATTACACAAACACATAATTCATAGTCATAAAATTTATTCGTTTTATTGAATGAATTTTTGATCTCTATGTTTGATCTTATTTCATGTTTCCAACAGATGTAGTGTGCACACAGTGATATAAACTCAATAATAGTGCACCTCGACATCAGTTGTATTTCGTAAAAAAAAAACATGTCGTAAAGATAATAAAATAGAAAAGCATAATTATATCGTAAATGGAGATTTATCACTTTGATTCTCTCGCTACTGGAAGAGAAGGTATTGCGTCAAATTTTGAGGAGTTTTCCCCAGTGCCAAACTTTTCTACTGACTTCTCGGAAGACGATCTAAATTATCCAAGGAACTGAAAAAAACTGATATATATATTAAGATTCTCAAACCTATGTAGACTTACGGACTAGAACTGTGGGGTCCAGCGAAACCTACAAACGTAAGAACCATTCCAATCCAAACTATTTCGACAGATAGTTGACTCTCCATACTATGCCACAAACCTCACTCTCCATAACGATCTCAACATCCCTTTCGTACAACAACTTGCCAAGACGAAATATCTCAAATACCATACCAGCTCTCTCTCATTGCTCTAATCAATTCTACAATTGACAGTCCTTCACGGCGTTTGAACCGCCAATGGCCCCGAGATTCCCTTCGTGATTGATCAAGCATCTCGTTGAGAGTGCTACCCTTGGGTAGTTTCTTTCCTTTTGTTTAAAACTAATGATAAATCAAAGAAATAGCACATGAATGGAAAGTGCGACTTCGCTAAATGTTTTATTTTCTAGAGTTTTTCACATTGTTTTAACAAAAAAATTAATTTTTTACCTTTTCGGAAGTCATCTTCGGTGTATTAAAACTCGGTGTTGTTTCATTCTTTACCCACCTTCGCCAAATATGATCACTAATTAAAAACCGTGTTTTTACTAGTATCCGTTGATTTGATCGATTAATTATACTTGCCATCACACACAATGTATTCAATATTTTATAATTTACTTATTTCTAAAATGAAAAACATGTGTTTTATTATTCATGGCTGATGTAATCTATGTTTCTAATATTTTTATTATTTATTATTTTTCTAATTTCTGATTGTAATTATGAATTATTTGCACATGATTATATCCAAACTATCTCTTATAAACACTCTCACAAAACTTCTCTATTTATGTTTCTCTATATCCATATGGTAATACATTTTATACTTTCTCTCACTGCTGTAAGAGAAAGTATTGCAATCTTCTTAAATTGTCAAAACTGAGTTTTCACTAGAAATTTATATTTTGAGGTACCTAAACATGAAGAAGTTTGTTTTAGAAATTATCTATATATCTGTCTTTGAAGAGGTCAACATAACTCA
>JAAEAF010010074.1:0-28395 GCA_011037195.1 Triatoma infestans
ACATCGGAAGAGAACGTGATGCACTGTGTCCCGTTCACCGCATTCGCAATTCGGCGGAATCTTTCAATCCCAGCTCATGGAGCTTAGAATTGAACTCCCCGTGGCCTGTGAAATATAGCGTCACGGTTTGGGATAGCTCCAGCCATCGGAATCGACAGTCTGTAATGCAAGTTCGGGAAGAACTCATATGTGGTACTCCCTTTCTCTGCTTCATCCCAGCGTCTTTGTCACTTCCCAATCTCGTACTCTCGGATCATTTTTTTTTGCAAGGGCAGGAGGCGTCTGACTGGACAATTCCTCACAATCAAGGACAATCATTCCCACTTTCTTATACTTATGGTTAAGGGATCCTTATCTCTACGAGGAGATCAAGCGGCAGCACACCAGCGACCACCGACAAGGAGACCGTGGATGGTGTCGCATAGTCCCTTGTTACAGAGCACAAAATGGCTCTTTGCATTGGTAATAGAGTGCCGCTTTATGATTGCATGTCCAGCTTGTCAACCCAACAGGCAGCTGCGTACGTTTCAACATTCTCTATCACGCACCTATAGATGGCTAAGGCCACGCCAGTTTTCAACCTCCCCACTCAACACGGGCTACTCTTTTTATTCCCTGGTACAAGTTGAGACATCTGGTGGCAACCCACTGAATATGGGGCCTAAAAAGAAAGCTACCAATCCAGCAGCACGCCCAGGTACTCAAATTGGGTCACGTGGTTTATTGTGTGATCGTCTACCCTAGTAGAGTCGTCCGAGGATGCCTGGCATGATGCCTTTCATTAGCATCCCTCAATAGACTTCTCGAAAGAAATCTGCAGCTTCTCCCCCTGACACCAATTCTTTATCCGGGACACTACAACTGGGAAGCTACAGTTAGTAGCGCCCTAGGTAGCGAAGGCCCGGAGCTAAACGCTGTGGGAACTGCGGCGTGCCCCCCTATTCAAATCGCCCTCTGGCCATCCTTGGCCCTTCATGGGTTGTTGCGCCATAGGTTTTTTTTTTTAATTTTTTTTATTATAAAGCTAAAAAAAACTCAGAATTTTCATACCATTGTTGAAAATGAAAGTAAAAGAGAAATTAAGCAGAAATGCATGATTAGTTGGCCATTTTGTATTTGACACAATTACAATACTTCTTCTAACAGGAAGTTAGTATATTTCAGTATATTTCTCGTGTTATATACTGAAGCTGTATAGAGCTTCTTCAGTATATTGTTCCCTATCTTCTTTTTACTAATGCTTGTATACATCTTTATATAGCTTTATATACCTCAAGTTGTGTATACTGAAACTGTATGTACTCTTCAATAATGTGTACCTGAATTTTGCCCCTTTTTGGGCTAATAAGTCCTTTTTAATTTAATTAATTAATAATTTTTTTTTAAATTTTTTTTTCAGCACATCAGAAGCTGGCAATGTACCAGAATGTTTTGCATGGGTTGGTAAATCTGAATTTGCTCAACAAATTAATGAAAATGAACGGAAAAATGTATTATTACAAGCTACATTTGCATCGCCGGGCGCTTATGATCTTACATCGCGTATTGCAGTTTTTGTACAAATTAATGATGAATTAATATTACAATCTTGTCAAATTGAAGCATCCATTATTGTACATTGATGTTATTTATTTAAAAAAAAAAAATATATATATATATATATAAATAAAATTAAGCACCGCCTCCGCTCTGTACCTACACAGCCAAGATGACATTACCCCCGGAAGAAGCTAATTATACAGTATGTCCGGAATGTCGATTTTTGTAGCGGCCATAATTCGAAAATCTATGTTTTGTAAAAATAATTTTTTTTCTTACATTTATTTATAAATATGAAAAGTAAAAAAGAAATGTCGACTGGATAGTTGGCAAACCAATTTTTAATTTTGCCCCCCTCATTATTTATTAATTGTACTCAAAAATAGCAGACAGTTC
Source organism: Triatoma infestans (assembly GCA_011037195.1). Lineage (NCBI taxonomy): Eukaryota > Metazoa > Arthropoda > Insecta > Hemiptera > Reduviidae > Triatoma > Triatoma infestans. The sequence goes on from JAAEAF010010074.1 coordinate 1,936, forward strand.
AAACTTGATAATCCGTTTATAGGTACCTTAGAGTAGACGATGTTCGCTTGGGTTCTGTGGACATTCTTTCCCGTGTGTAATCCCTTTCCTCTTGGTACTGGGGGGGGTAGTTTAACGACCGTACCTACCCTCTTGAGGTTTACCGGTAGCAACGGGCTCGTTTAACAAGAGAAGGATGTCACCACCATGGAGAGACTGTTAGTGGAATACCTCTCCATAGCGGAAGTGCCTAGGCACACCCCCGCTTGACCCATTTAAGAACACATTGAGATACGCTCAACCAGCGCGCAAAGTGTTTAGTCCTGTAAAAGTGTAAGCGGAAAAGATGTTTGTAGTGAGATAATAAAGGAAATAGAAGAAAACCGGAAGAAAATCGGTTAAGGTAGGTGGGAAAACATTTTGGGGGAGGTAGGACAGGGGGTTAACGGTTTTTACCGTTATAACGGTGAGTAGTGTGTTAGTGGACTGGGTGGAGTAGTAATATTTCCTATGAGGAGACTTTAAAGATTGTGTAGAGAGTGTAATTTTATTATATAAGGGAATAAGTCGTGGAAAGGGGAGGAAGGTGCGGTGGAGAAGGAGGAAGCTGTGTTCGAGGGTATGAGTTCTGGAGACGTAGCCAGTCCGGTAGTGGGAGGGGCAAGAAGAAAAGTAAAGCGTATTAGGTCGCTATCGGAGGGGTCTCCGGAGCAGAAGGGGGTGGGACTCAGTTGGACATCACTGTGAGGGCTAAAGAGTGTACAAGGAAGGTTAATGAAGCGATAAGGGAGCAGCAGAGTTAAGTTGGGAAAAGGTTCTCTAAAGAGAAACATGAGGGGTTCTTTGCGAACAGATTTACACGTATTTTGGAGGCGCAGGAGGAGGTAGTAACGGAATTTGTAAGAATAAGCAGAATGCTGGACAGGATTTTGTTTGTGGAGAAGAAAGTGAAAGACGTAACAATAAATGAAGAGGGGGAGTTTGATCGGAAGTTCAGAGAGTTAGAGGGAAAGTTGATGGCTGGGGTGACGGAAGAAAATAAAATGTTAATGGAAAAGATGAGGAAGGAGGTAGAGAGGAATAGGAAATGATTGGAGGAAGAGAATGTACAGAGGCAGGGGGACGTTAACGAGGATGGAGAAGGTAATGAGGGTGCACAAAAGGAGTTAGAAAGGAGGATGGAGGAGCAGATTGGGAAAGTGAGGCAGGAAAGCATGAAGATGGAGAATTTTATGATGAGGATGTTGGAGGAGCAGGTAATATTATGAGAACTGGAAAAGTATGGAGGGGCACATCAAAGGGACTGAAGAAACTTGTACGAAAATTGGAGGGGATTTATCTGAGATGTTGGTGGCGAAAGAAAGGGTGAAAGATATTAAGTCGGTGTTGTTAAAGTGCAGGGAGGAAGAGAAGATTGATGTAGGTGGGGGTGTGGAAGTGGGTAGGTTGGTTCAGGAGATGACGAAGTCAGGATGAAGGTGGATGAGTTGGTTGTAGAGGGTGTTAAGGTAAAGGGAAGGGAACAGGTGGAGGAGATGGAGGTGGATAGGGTTGAGAAGACGGATTGGAGTGAGGCGGTCAAGAGGGGCAGGAAAAAGAGGGGACCGACGGTGGTTATAGAAACTACGGATAGGGTGGGGAGTAAGGAAGCGAGGGAGGAATTAATCAAGTGTTTGGATCCTAAAGAGGGGGAGATCAGGGTCAAATCGTTTAGGAGCAGGGGCGGGACTTCGTAATTGAGGTCCATGATGGGTGATGGGGATTTGGCGAAGTTGAGGAGCTTACCTAAAATAGAGCAGGCTGGTTTTAAGGTGGTTGGGGCGCCGAGTATGCTAAGTCCGGTTTCACGTCGTGGATTGTGAGTTGACTGAAGGGGATGTGGTTAGGTCGGTGTGGAGGAAAAATTACAGGCTTTTCGGGGAGGTAAGGGAGGAGGATTTTGGGAAGGTTTTCAAGTTAAGACATAAGACGGGTCCGTGAGGGAGGAATACGGTTTCGTGGGTGGCGTAGGTTGAACCTGATATCTTTGGGAAGCTAGTTAGGGAAGGCAGGTTGTATACTGGGTTGAGATGTTGTAGGGCCAGGGAGTTCGTGGGAGTTACTCGGTGCTTTAAATGTCAGTGTTTGGGACATATAGGTAGTTTATGTGGGCAGGCTGTTATGGGTGGAAGATGTGAGGAAGAGGGGCATCATGGGACCCGTTGTACTAAGGTAATGGATAGGCACGAGTGCGCTAATTGCAGGAGGATGGGTTTTAGGGAAGTAGGGCACTCGGTGATGTGGAATGGTTGCCAGTGTGTGGATATTGTTAGGAATCGGGTGATTGCGCGTACAAAATTAGGTTTTTTGTATTAGGATTAGGTTCTTACTGCTTAATATAGATCGTGCATGGGGTGTAACTGCTGAGGTGAGAGCGATTGTGTGTGAGAAGAAAGTGGATGTTCTGTGGTTGCAGGAGCCGTATGTGAGGAATAAAGAATGTTTGGTTTTGGGGCAAGTAGTAAGGTGGTAGTGCATGGGACGGATGCCCCTCTGACGAATGAGAGTATAGGTGTGATGAGGGTGCAGAGTATGTGCAACTCGCACTGTGTGTGTGTGGAGTTGATGTTGTATAGGAGTAGGTTGTATGTGTGTTCTCTGTATTGCCAGTATTCTAAGGATATAGAGAAGTATCTGGAGATGCTGCGGGTAATAAAGAGGAGGTTGAGAGGTGAGAGGGTTTTGGTGGGTATGGATGCGAATGCGAGGTCTGTGTTGTGGGGTGGTGATTGTAGGGATGAACGGGGTATGAAATTGGAGGTGATTGAGTTGGATGGGTGTGGATTATGAATGATTTGTTGGCGGGTCCAGTTACATTGATGTAACGTTGACCATTGCTAGGTGTGATATAAGTTGGAGGTTGGAGGACTGGACGGACATCCAGTTCGCATAGGGTGGTTGTGATGGAAATGAATTTGGTGCAAGGAGTGGTCGAGTGAATGTGGGGGAGAAATTGATACTGTTTAGTTTAAAGAGAGGGGATTGGATGGAATATAGGTATAGATTGGAGAGGTTGATGTCGAGTATGGAAGGTGTAGTGATTGGAAGGAGATCTGATGTATTAGTGTTGGAAGGGTTGTTGCGGAATTTCGGAGGCGGCAAGGGGGTCACCCCAGGAAATGTTGTGGTGTGTGGGGTAATAGATGGTGGGATGAGGAATTGGAAAGGAAGGAAAAGGATGTTTGTGCTTTGAGAAGGAGATTGAAGAGGGAAACGGAGGCGGAAAGGAAGGTATGTATGTATGGTAAGGGAGTACAAGATGGTGAAAGGGCGGTATACAAGGTTAATGAAAGAGAAGAGAGAGAAAAGTTGAGTAGATTTCGTGGAGGAAGAGATGAAGAAGGACATGTGGGGCTTGCCTTATAAGTTAGCGGTAAAGAAGGTAAAGCCAAAGGAGGTTGTTAGTGTGGTTGGAGGGGAGTATGTTGTTACTTGGGAGAGATCAGGAAGAGAGTTGTTAGATACGTTGATTTTGGATGATGTGGAAGACGATGAGGGTGAATGTCATAAAATGATAAGGGAGGAATTGATGTGTGAGATTGGAAGGGAGAGAGGAAGAATGAGGGTGGTGGAGAAGGAATTAAGAATGGCTGTGTTTGGTATGAAGAGTGGTAAGAGTCCAGGTTGGGATGGAGTGATGGTTGAATTTGTGAAGTGTGGGTTTGAGATTTTGAAAGGGTGTATGTTGATGTTATATAATGCGTGCTTTGAGCATGGAATGTTTCCTAATGTATGGAAGAGGGAGGTGATTGTTACATTGTTGAAAGGTGAGGAGAGAGATGTTGGGTTGGCGGCCTCGTATAGACCTATCTGCTTGCTTTCGGGTGTTGGGTAAGATTCTGGAGAGATTGATAGTGATGAAAATGAAGGGGGTGTTTTACGAAAAAGTGCCTGTGAGTCAGTATGGTTTTATAAGAGGAAGAAGCACGGAGGATGTAATAGTGAGATTGAGGAATGTGGTGGATAGCAGGTCGGAGAAGAATGTAATTGGGACATTTTTGGACATGTCTGGTGCATTAGATAGAGTGTGGTGGCCTGGGGTGCTCTGGGCACTGAAGAATAGAGGTGTGAATGGTGATGGATATAGGATTATGAAGGATTATTTGAGAGGGAGGTGGGGTCGAGATGAGTTGTGGTACATGGAAGATAGGGAAACGAGTGAATAGAGGATGCCCGCAGGGTTCGGTGTTGGGTCCGCAGATTTGTAAGGTTGTATTTGATGAGTTCATAAGTGAGATTGATAGGGTGGAGGGAGTGAGGTGATTCTGTATGCGGATGATGGTGTGTGTGGTGCTTGTATGGGGTAATTCAAGGAGGCAACTGGAAGAAAGAGGTGGTGTGATCATGGATAAGATTGGCCAGTGGTGTGCGAGGAGTAAAATGAAGTTGTCCAATGACAAGACGGTGTTAATGATGTTGAAAGGCACATTATCAGAGGATAGGCAACCACGGGTGGAGATGGGTGACCAAGTTTTGAAGGCAGTGAGGCAGATGAAGTACCTGGGTGTGACGTGGAGCAGGGCGATTGTTTATTGCGGCTCATGTGGAAGTGGTCACGTGTAAGACTCGGGATAAGATGATGGCGCTAATGAGAGTGGTTAGGAGGAGTAGTGTGTTATGAGGTAGTAAGAAGAATATATGAGGGTATGTATGTGGCGGTAGTAGCGTATCCGCTGGAGAATGGATGTGAAAGGTAGAGGAAAGTTATTGAGTGAGCAGAGAAAAGTGTTGCTGAGTATGATAAGAGGTTATAGAATGCTGTCTGGGGATGCGTGTGCGGTGATTGCTGAAGTAATACCTATAGATCTAGAGGTTGAGTGGAGAAGGATTATGATTGTAATAAAGAGGGAACGTCAAGTGGAATGGCATGGAAAGGTGTTTGTGAGTAAGAAGAGTGTAAAGGATGAGGTGATGAATGTGTGGCAAGATAGATGGAATGAGTGAGTCAAATAAGGGAAGGTAGACATATGGTTGTATTTATGAATCCCAGTTGGTTGGTGGTCATGGGAACTTCAGGAGCAAGTTGCACTCATTGGGGTTATGTGAGAGAGGGGAATGTATGTGTGATACGGAGGAAGAAAGTGTAGACCATGTAATGTTCGAGTGCATGTTGTGGAATGAAATTAGGAATGAGTTTGTGGCAAAGTTGAGATCGATGGGATTAAATTTTGAAAGGGCGGGAATGTTAAGTGAGAGAGGCTTCAGAGAGTTTGCACTTTTTGCACGTAAAATATTGGAAGCAAAGGAGAAACGCGATTTAGAGGGGGATTAGGTGGGATGGTTTACTGATTGGGTGGGGGGCGAATGTGACGCTGTTCTTGGGTCGGGTACGGAAAACCCACTGCATCTGGAATGGCATGGTAAATCCAAGCTGGTGTCAGGAGGATGTGGTAAAACCATAGGGCATGTTCAGGAGTTTCTTGTTCATGTCCGAGCCAGTGACCATTCTAGCCTTTAAGTAGGGGACTTGTTCCCTTTGCAAAATGATACCACGGGAGCGTGAGCCAGCCGGCGGAGTTCTGTCTCCGTACTCACGAGTTGAGGAAAGGTTTCTTGGTGGTCGAGGATTTGCAGTAATGATGGTAGAGTCCCAAAGTTTCTGTTTTGTGGGAGAAAGCTAGCTGCTTTACCATTCCATTTCAGATGCAGTGGGTTTTCCGTACCCGACCCAAGAACAGCGTCACATTCGCCCCCCACCAAATCAGTAAACCATCCCACCTAATCCGGGAATAGTTCCGCCTTCTTCCATTCCCTCACAACAACATGTTCACACTTCACTCCCAGAAGGCATCCCCTAGCAGGCTCTGTAAACCACGCACACCCAGCAAATGAGCTTCCAGCACCGGGCTGGCACTCGGTCATTGGAGTGTTGGTTAAAACACTCCCACTACGAACCCAACCTCAATTGCAAATTGGCGCTTGCGCCCGTAGTTCAATATTTCAACTCTAATTAACTAGCGTGACTGATGGATCTACAGATTCCTGGTCCATTGCCTCAAGTACAGGGGTTCAGCAACCCAGGAAACCTACAGGCAACACTGCAAGGGGAAAGGATTAGGATAGGATTGGTCTGGTTGAGGGATTCCCCAAACTGGAGAGCCAGAGGCTGATTGTACCCCGAAGGGTGGGCGACGGTGACGCCACATACCCACGCCCTAGGGTACTATGGACATTAATATTATGTTTATTATTGAGCACACTCCAGGCCACCGTACCTAGCGCATAGCGCCAAAACCGGGGCTTATGGTCACTTAGTCTTGCCTACATAGTAGGCAAGTTTTCGTCCCTGCCACGGGGAGGCGGACCTATACGTCTAGTCTGCGGCACCCAGGAGGCTTAGCACAATAGATCGTAAGGTCCAGTGCATTGCCCCTCCCCCCAAAAATAGGTAACGCATGGGACCCAACTGTAAGTTACCTGTCAAAAATACCTCATCCGGAAATACCACTTTACTGAATGATTTATTTACTTTTTTTGGCAACTTTCTATTAAACTCAGAATGTGAGCTACAACTTAAAATTTAAAACATTTCTCCGGGTAACGTCATTTAAGGGGTGGGTGGTTTTTGGGGAGGGGTGGGGTTATTATGTTTTCCGTCTAAAATATTATGTTAGTTGATTATACAATTCTCTACCATCTAGACAAAATTAGAAATAAATAGATTGTCCAAAATTTTGAGTTTCAAGAAAAAATTAGTAAAACCGGAAGTGCGTTTTTTACTGAACAATTTTTTCCACATAAAAAAAACATCGACGAATTTCATGAAATTTGGGTATACTAACTATAAAATTTTGTCTGTTATTTTATCTCCATCTATAGCATGCATATTTCTTATATTCCTGGATCGGTTTCGGATTTTCATCTGTCGTCTAAAGCAAATTCACCAAGTTCGTAGAGTGTAGTAGAGTTCACTTCAAACGTAATGTTTCTGTTAGACTCGAGAGTTGTTGGTTGTATATGTTTAGGAAGGTTATGTTCAATATACATAACCTTATAACCTTCCCACATATATACAACCAACAACTCTCCGAGTCTAACAGAAACATTACGTTGAAATGAAACATTCTAAACGAACTTGGTAAATTTGCACTGACTATGGATGAAAATCCGAAACCGAATCCGAATTGCGGACCCATTCACACATATTTAATAAAATTTTGTCGGATTACAATTTTTTGTAAACTGCAGTAATACAGAAGTACATTACTGACCAGAGAAAAAAAAATTGACCACTGCATCAAATCAAGCAAGTTTTACTGTGATCAATTATTATTATATTCATAAAAGAGGGGCTATGCCCCCAAAGAAAAAAAAATAAATGAAAAATAAAAGGTACAAAATAATAAATTCTTTCATTTATTCCTAACTGAGGGGCTAAGCCTCACAGAAACCTCAAGTTCCTACCAAAAAGGACTACTCATGCGTAAAATACGCCATGCAAGAATGGAGACAAAGACTCGCTGTCGAGAACATGTTGAAGATACCTGGACAGGGAAGAAACATTCCTGGCTTAAAACAAAATGATTAGTAAAATTAAAGTAAAAATGCGACAAAATTATTAAAATTCCGTTAAAACTACTAGTTGTTATTAATTTTGCCCTAATATTTAAATATGACCAAACTATATACTAGGAATAGGCTAAAGGTGCATTAAAATAACCATAGGTATGATACGGAGTTATTGCAGTCAGAACTGACAAACTTACTAAAAATTCAGTAATAACTTCTACATCAGGCTAGGTCTCTGTCCTATCCCCCTAGGGCTTCCTCCTTTCCTGTTCCTCCAGGTCCTTTCTTTCTTCCGCCCTCCTCCCGTACAAACTCTTACGTTCCCCTGCGAGGAATGCAATGGGGATCACTCCGGCAATACCCATAATTGCTCAGATACATAAAGGTTCGGATACAGTGCGGAATGCAGAGGCAATCATTAATGCACCCAGCATCTGTACCCTGGCTACCCTTTTCCTATGCGCCTTCTTACTGAACGCACCTGCCCACACTTCGGCTCCTTAGAGGAGTACCGAGTGGGTCGCGCTCATTAGTACTCGGCACGTGCTGGACCGTGGGCCGCCAACGTTTACCATCAACTGGCTCAGTACAGCAGTGCCCTTCGCAGCCTTATCCGCTACTAGATTCGCTTGCCTAAGCTCAACTTCCTATCGATTATTAATCCCAAATACCTTGCGGTATCCTTAGAGGTCACAGCTACCTCTCCAACGCGCCATGAGATGCTCATGGAGATCCTCTTTTTTTCTTAAAACTACGATCTCTGTCTTGGACAATGCCAGCGACAACCCATGCTCGGTCATCCATCTATTGACCACACGCACCACTTGATTCAATTTTAGCTGGGCTTTATTGATGTCGCGAGCAACGATAAGCGCAGCCACGTTCGAGTAGGACCGTTTCCTCTGGCATTTCTTGCCTGAGTAGGCTGTCGTACGTTACATTCCAAAGGTTCGGACCCAAAATTGAGCTCTGCGCCGCATCTGCCGTCACTGCCGAGGCTCGTGGTCCTCCAGAAATCTGGTAGATGATCGTCCCATTCCTCAGATAATCGTTTAACACCCGCACGAGGTATTGCGGAACTCGAAAATTGTCCCCTAACGCCTGCAGCACAGATCCATCTGAGAGAATTGAAAGCCATCCTTATATCAAGCGTAACCAAAAGTACCAACTGGCGAGAGTGGTGGTTGTGGCTTTCCGCCCTGCGCACTGCTTCAGTGACTTCTCTTACCGCATCCACAGTGGATCGCCCAGTTCTAAATCCATACTGCCTCGGAGATAAATCTCCTGCCGTTCTGATCGCTAACGTAAACCTCTCTCTGAGAAGCCTCTCGTACAATTTTCCTGCTGTGCCCAGCATACATAAAGGCCGGAAAGACGAAGTAGTAAAAACTACTAGTTGTTATTAATTTTGCCCTAATATTTAAATTTGACCAAGCTATATACTAGGAATAGTCTATAGTTGCATTAAAATAGCCTAAGTATGATAGAGTTATTACAGTCAGAACTGACAAACTTACTAAAATTCTGTAAAAACTACTAGTTGTTATTAATTTTGCCCTAATATTTAAATTTGACCAAGCTATATACTAGGAATAGTCTATAGTTGCATTAAAATAGCCTAAGTATGATAGAGTTATTACAGTCAGAACTGACAAACTTACTAAAATTCTGTAAAAACTACTAGTTGTTATTAATTTTGCCCTAATATTAAATATGACCTAGGCTATATACTAGGAATAGGCTAAAGTTAAATTAAAATAGCCTTAAGTATTTATAGAGTTATTGCAGTCAGAACTGACACTTACTAGAAATTCAGTAAAAACTACTAGTTTAATACTTTTACCTAATGTTTAAATAAAATAATAACGGAACTGGCTGAAGTTAAGTGGGGCATAGCACACTTATGGGGTGTAGACCTAATATTATAAAAGTTATATATCTGTTCTAATGGTTGGTGACGTCAAACTCCGAGAATTACTTATATAAAAGTATTTAAGAAGAGTATTTATAAAAGTAAGGGATATCCCGCTGACCGAACTTCGCCGCAGGGGTCTAAAAGGGGTCAGAGTGCACACGGCATGGACATGTGCACAGAAATGAAGGAAGAAATACAATAATACACCCCTATAATTAAAACGATCGAATTCGACTTTTTGCCCATGTTTAAGGTTTAGTCGGATTTATAAAAATTGGAGAAGTGCATTAACCCATTTATTTTGGGACGCACACCAGGGAAGTGTTGAGGGGCGTTACAGTCAACCTCTTAGATATACATATCTCAAAACAGCTTCATTATCTTATCTACAATCATGGGCTATGTAAGTTTGTCAGTTCTGACTGCAATAACTCTGCCCATACTTAAGGCTGTTTTAATGCAACTTTAGCCTATTCCTAGTATATATCTTGGACATATTTAAATATTAGGGCAAAATTAATAATAACAAATCGTAGTTTTTAGTGAATTTTTAGTAAGTGAAGTTTTGGACTGCAATTACTCTATTTCAACATCTAGGCTATTTTAATGCAACTTTAGCCTATTCCTAGTATACAGCCTAGGTTTTTTGTTTTTTGAGGTATTCCACGTTATGTAGGACCTCTCGACTCAAGCTGGTTTCTCCGTTTGTCTCTGTCATGAGCATCCGATTCTGTTAGATCGTATCCATCATAGCCTTCTTTAACTCCTTCCTCACACCTTGTTCTGGGTCTCCCTCTTTTCCTCCTTGCTTCTAGTTCTCAATCAAACACCGCCTTTAGTATTCGGTCAACATCCATCCTAAGTAAATGTCCAAACCATTTCAGTTTTTTTAATTCTATTGCCTAAATGATATGGTACTTTTGGCTGTAGCTCATTTCTGATATCTACATTCCTCACTTTATCTTTTCTGGATTTCCCTGCCGATCTTCTCCAGTAGTCCATTTGGTGGCTAAGAGTCTAAGTCTTCTTCTTTCATGCTTATTAAGGGTCCAGGTTTCTTCACTGTACAGAACTATACTTTCAAAAACGGTGCTGTATATAAGATGCTTAGTGCTCATTGAAATATTTCTACTCCAGAGCACCGTATTGAGCAGTCCTATTACTTTTTTCCCTTCCCTTCTTCTTCTGTCCACCTCTAATCTGAACCACCTCCATTTTCAATTATGGATCCTAGATACTTGAAGATGCGTGTTATCTTTAGCTGATCAGGGCCGAGCTCTATCTTGTCCTGGGCTTCTGTGAGATGTTCAGTTTTGCTGAGATTGATACCGAGGCCCCAGGCCTGCCTGGTATTCTTCGCTTTATTTTCTCAGCATATAATCCGCATCCTCCACATCCTGCGCCAGTAGTACCTGGTCATCCGCAAATAGCAGGCTGCTCACATAAAAGTTATCTCTCACTTTTAAACCCATTTGATGGCATTTCCTTCTCCATTCTTTTAAAGCCACATATAGGTATATATTAAGTAGAGTGGAAGACATGCAGCATCCTTGTAGTAAACCTTTTGTAGTGCTGAAGGCTTCGGAAGTTTGCAAACCTATTTTAACAGAACATTTGTTTCCTTCATAAAATCTTTGAATCACTGCAATCACAGATAATTGTATGTAATATAGCCTAGGTCATATTTAATTTTTAGGGCAAATTCAATAACAATTAGTCGTTTTTACAGAATTTTTAGTAATTTTGTCAGTTCTAGACTGCAATAACTCTGCCCATACTTAGGGCTATTTTAATGCAACGTCTGTTAATTTTAGTTTATAGGTTAGAATAATTGAAAGTTTGACCTGTTGTTGATGACGTCAACCCGATATACTTTATCTACCCAGTCAATCTTTGTTTTGTAATCTATGTTAACGGAAATGTGTTTATCCCGAGCATGCTCAGTGTGATACCCGTTGAAACTGTTCATGGCTAACTATATTGTCCCCCCCCCCCATTGGTTACTGGATTTACTTACTTTTACGAGATATCCAAGGGCATTCCTGATCATCTGTAAAGGATGCATATGGATTTTATTAGTAAAAACACGTAAACATGGAATATGAGATAATTAAGAATAACCTTTATTTTATTTATTTATTTATTTTTTTTTGACAACAGTCTTATAACCTACGTTCACACAGGTGTGACAACATTGTATGATAAATGATGGTAGTTGGTAGCCATGAAATTAAGGGAGAAAAATATATTTATTTTACATGAGGTGGGTTACATTCATAGATATTCCAATGATAAGTAAACACAGATTATCATCAATCCTTTACGTCTGCTTAGTAGTTTTAGTCAAGAAGTGAAAGTCTTCATACCCTGCAACCGTGTATTGGTATACTGATGTGGTATTACAGAGGAAAATCTTCAAGTCACCTAGAATACAAATACAACTTAATCAAGGAAATTTTCCTTTTAAAGTTTGCAACGTTACAATGTTTAGTTGGGTTGGCCATAAACATGGTGGTGGGGGATTTTACTTGTATACCAGATTGGCCTCTGGTATACAAGCACTCTATATCAATACTCCTGAAAGCTTGTGTAAATTGAAATTTAAACTAACTGACAAGACACTTCCCTGCACAATCAACTTTTTTTTCCAGAAAAATATGACAAATAAAAGTGATAGGCATTTTGTATTGTCCAGCTACCGGTTGTTGGATGAAATCTTCGTGTATGATACGGTGGTGATCTCGATTTTGAGATATTCTATTAAAAAACACTACCATCACTATCATCGGTATCGCGCCAGATTTTCGAAATAAAACCCTATGGCGCAACACCCATCTGAAGGGCCAAGGCTTGCCAGACGGCGATTTAAATAGGGAGGGGTGTGGTCAGCACGCAGCTGCTTTCACGCAGTTTAGTTCCGGCCTTCGCTACCTAGGGCGCTACTAACTGTAGCTTCCCACTTTTTAACACGATGCTGGGTCAACACCGACTTTGTCCTCACGGGTAATCGAACCCTGAATTCTCACACGAAAGGCGAGTGCGCTAGCCACTAGACCAACGCATGAGGACCTGTATGTGTGTATATGTTTCAACAGAATATCTCAAAAAACGGGAAAGTTGCGCAGGAAGCTTAAACTTGGTATTACATTTTTAGGCACTACAAAATAGTCGCAACAGACACAAAGATTTCGTGGCAAAATTTTATGAACCGGAAATGTGTGACTTTACTGAATAGTTTTTAATTTTTTCAGTTTTTCGTAATTTTCATGAAAATGGCTCCAAAGGATTTTTCATTAAACTTCGTATACTATGTAAACACATAATTACCTATCACTTTTATTTGAAACAGTTTTCCCCTAGGATAGGCTAGGGGACGGGATAGGTTTGGGGATAGGATAGGTGACAAGATAGGATCGGTTAGGGGATAGGATAGCTGTTAGGATAGGATAGAATAAAAGCGAGGGGGAACGGGTCTCATTCCACTGCGACCTACAAAACGAGGTCTATTGTGGATCCGCTAAAATTATAGCACATCCCCCAGCTTTGCCCTCCTAATCAGGCCTAGCAAAGCTGAGAGCGGCTCCGTCATGAAGCTCATAGCTTCGGGATTGCCTGTCCCCAATTGAAGAAACCTTGTTCTCCCCAGGCCGGCACACTCGCAGAGGATGTGCACCGTGGTCTCTTCCTCAGCCTTGCAGAATCGGCATTACACGCTATCTGCAAGTTGTAGTTGGTGTATGTACCTATACAGCCTGCAATGCCCGGTTAGTAGACCCTTATATCCCTTCGGCTATGGCTCAGTAGATCCCTGGTGAATTTAGGCAAATGTCTCTTGATAAAAGAGTTTTGCCTGCCTCTGTCCTGGTGTTCTCTCCCACCAAAGCAGACGCTGTTCTTCTATCCAGCCTTTGACAGTAGTTTGAATTAGGCTCCTAGACAAGCCGCAGAAGGGTTCGGGGCCTATGAAGGTCCTGGGGAGAACAAGGTTTCTTCAAGGCCTGCGAACCCTCCCTCGTTGGATAGGATAGGGGAAAACCGATTTTTTTGAGGGGGAGGGTTTCTGGGGGGGAATAGTAGAGTTATGCTTACCTCCTAAAGTACCACTTCAGTATTAATTATATCGTTTTTACCACCTACATAATATAAAAACACATTTGAAGCATTGATAGAATAAATTACAAAGTTTCAAGAAAATCGGTATACCGGAAATGCGATTTTACGGATTATTTTTAATGCATGCCCAAAACAGTAAAAGTTAGATAGTCGTGCGGAATTGTGGCGTTAAGATTAGTAGGCTGGTACTTATCCCCCACCATCTCACGCTCTCTCTCTCTCTCTCTCTCTCTCTCTCTCTATATATATATATATAATAATACTGAAGTTTTATATATATATAGCTCCCCTAACCCCTAACTCCTAACACTAATTAAACAGACTGGACTAGAGAGGATACTCTTAACTTGTAGATGCCTTGATGCTATATCCAACATCTCTAGTCCAGACACCTATTAAACAGGCAATAACATTGAACCAACCACATAAAATTGCGGAAAACTAAAAAAGTAAAATCTGGTATGAAACACTCACACGACTTTATCTCACTCAATACAATTATATTATTTATAAAAAATGTTAAATCGTCTTTAAACTCAAATTTTTCGTAATTATCCTAATATAGAGGTGCCGGCTGAAGGATGTGCTATAATCCTAGGGGATCCACAATAGATGACTCAAAGCAGAATGCAGTGGAATAAAGCTTTGCGTTTCCCCGTTTTTCCAATCTAATCTAATCTACAGGCCGGAGGAGAGGTGACGGCGCGGTAGGCCAAAGACGTCATGGATGGATGGATGGCGTGAAAGGTGGCTTTGATGGCTAGAGGTCTAGATGATGGGGACAATGGCAAGATTGTGAGTACTGGAAGGTAACTCTTTTGTGCAACAGGATACATTGAACGATGTAAATCCCTATCCTACGGGCGCAGCAGCCCATGAAGGGCCAAGGCTTGCCAGACGGCGATTTGAATATGAGGGCGTATGGTAAGCACGCTGCAGTTCCCACGCCGTTTAGTTCCGGGCTTAGCTACCTATGGCACTTCTAACTGTAGCTTCCCCACTTTGGGAGTGGGTATGTGGCGTCACCATCGCCCACTCTTCGGGGTGCAATCAGCGTCTGGCTCTTCAGGTTGGGGAATCCCTCACCCCGACCAATCCTATCCTGATCCTTTCCCCTTGCAGGGTTGCCTGTAAGTATCCTGGGTTACTGAACCCCTGTACTTGAGGCAATAGACAGAAATCAGTACATGGAATCTGTAGATCCATCGGGCGTGCGATCAGTCACGCTAGCTCGTTAGAGTAGAAATATCGAACTATGGATGCAAGCACCAGTTTCCAAGCCAATTGCTTGCAATTGAGGTTGTATTCATAGTGGCCGTGTTTTAACCAACAACTCCAATGACCGAGGTCATGAGTTGAGCGGAAGGAGACTGGCGATATAAATTAAACACCGGTGCCAGCACGTAGCTGGAAGCACACCAGAGCCTGCTAGGGGGTGCCTTCCCTAGCTTATGAGAGTGAAGTGTGAATCACTTTGCGCGCTGGTTGAGCGTAACTTAATCTGCCCTTAAATGGGTCAAGCGGGGGTGTGCCTAGCCACTTCCGCCATAGAGGGGTATTGCACTAACAGTCTCTCCATAGTGGTGACATCCCTCTCTTGTTAAACAAACCCGTTGCTTGCAACGTGAGACTCGTAAACCCTAGAGGGTAGGTACGGTCCTAAATCTACCTCCCAGTACCGAGAGGAAAGGGGTTTCACGGGAAGAATGAAGCTTCCCACTTTTTATCACGATGCTGGATCAACACCGACTTTGACCTCACGGGAATGGAACCCTGAATTCTCGCACGAAAGGCGAGGGTGCTAGCCACCAGACCAACGAGTGAGGGCGAACGATGTAAACACTCGTTAAAAAAAAAACTATCACAAATAACCTATAAATCTTAAGAAGGATATAAGCTAAATTAACGGTTATCCAATTAACTATATATAATATAAGTTGCTTCAAAAATATTTATCGACCAAAGAGGCGTATATATATATATATATATATATATCGTATATATATATCAGCACAAACAAATTAATGTCGTACGGCCGTGATACATAGATAAAAATATTAATAACGCTTAATTTGATAGCTTGGCGTCTTTAATGATTTTACGGATAATGTTATGTCCAATAAAGTACTTTAGAAAGACAGTATCAACATCCTCAGGAACCATCTTATCTAACTCTAAATTTTTCTAGTGAAAATGCCGTTTTCGAACAAAAACAAAATCACGAAAAACACTGTAAAGTGTTACTTACTGTAAACCGTTGTGTTTTTTAGTTTCTCTAACACTTAGAAAGAGGGGGAAGTATTGCGATAATTGCAAAAATTTGGTAAAATGTGTTAAAAGAAGGAAATATAATGTTTTGAGATCCACTGATGGCTTTTACTGAATTTTTAATAAGTTTATCAGTTCTGGATTGCAATAACTCCGTATCCATACTTAAGGCTATTTTAATGCCACATTAGCCTGTTTTCTGTAATTTTACGTTTTTTAGCTATACTGTTTACATTCATAACGCACTTAAACCATTTTCTAATAATCACTTTGTGGGGGGGGAGGAAGAACTTGGGAGGGAATCTTCTCAAAACGTATATTTCCGATTTAAAACTTGATATCGAAAATTTCATACGATTACATACTTTCTTTTACAACTGAAATGTGCGATTTTATTTAATATTTAAAAAAAAATAGTTTTATTAGTTTTTTTGTGATTTTCTCGTAAACTTGTTCAAATGATTTTCTTTAAACTTCGTAAACTCGTATCTACACACTTTGGCTGCAAGGGGTCTCTGTTGCATGCAGTTACTTGGGGAGTAGCGATCCCGACACGGGTTACCACAGCTCAGTACTCCATGCACTTCGTCAGAACAGTAGTACACAATACACTTGAACTACTGTAATGACATAAAGTCATAGCAATGTCAAAGTGGTTCCAGCCAGCTGCTATCTTCACAAAGGATGGCAGGAATAAAAGATAATTTATAACTAGTGGCCTAGCCGGCCGCTGTCTTCAAGACAAGGCCGCGGCCAAACAAACGAAACCCTTTTCAATACAAGGGTCAATACTTTACATCAAAGCAAGCACCGATAAAGCTGGCCACTGACCTAAATCACTGGTCACCGAACTAACCAAGGTCGCACAAGGTCGCACAAGGTCGCACACTAGGACAGATGTCTTGGTGTGAGTGTTGCTAACACTAAAATAAACTTCGCCCCATTGGAAGAGGGGATTATTATATACCAGTACGTCAGTAGATCATTATACACGAGCACGTCGGTAGATTATTATATACGAGCAGCAGTTCCGTGTCCCTATACAGGTTTTACTTATACTTATTTGATGTATCTCTTAGTTGGCTGATCGGCCGGGGTATCATAAGAAAAACACTAAAAAAATTTTTTTAAAGTGTTTTTTATTAATGGCCCGACGTTTCGACAAACATTGTTTGTCTTCTTCAGGGGCTATCTTGTAAATACAGAATTTGTGTGCTCTATTACATGAATATCTAGTCATAATTGAACATGTAATAGAGGACACAAGTTCTGTATTTACAAGATAGCCCCTGAAGAAGAAGAGAAACAATGTTTGTCGAAACGTCGGGCCATTAATAAAAAAACTTTAAAAAAATTTTTTTTAGTGTTTTTCTTATGATACCCCGGCCGATCAGCCATACTTATTTCCATAGTTGTGCATCTTAGTTTATTTATTCTATTTTTATAAATTCCGTGTTAATAATTCGAGCACTAACTTCCAAAAATCTCTAAACTAAATTCCGCCCTCTTCAAGACATCTACTACATACCTCAGGAATCACAATAAACGATTCCACTACACTGCATATACTCTACACTTTACAGACGAGGACAAACAGAGTTCCTAGTTAATTGGCGTAAACCAAAGGCGATCGAGGGGATTAGCTCAGTCGCGATGGACTAGCAACGCGGAGGTCCCGGGTTCGAATCCAACATGCTGCCCTTAGATTTTTATCTTCCTAGGCCGGCTGTGTATTGGAGAAGGCTCCGGGAGGGCACAATAGATCTTTCAGGTAGTAGTGCAATAATTCCCTACAACAGTCTACAATCTATACATTTTTATTTGAAACTCAATAAAAGCTCAAAAAAAAAAAAAAAAATGCAAATAAAACTCGACTAATTACTACGTCTTAAAAAATAAATAAATAAAATAAAATAAAAAATAAAATTTGGATTGAATCACTCACACGGATTTACAGTTTAAGCTACAGATTTTCAAACTTATAATTTTTAAGGACAAAAAAAAAATTATCAGAAAAAAGAATTCTTTGTTGCTCTACGTTTCCCCGGCTATCATTTTGGTGGCCTTCTTCAGGTGCTCTACAAAATTTATTGGTGATAAGGTATATTATTTTGTACAGTATTTTATTTAGAAGAAAAAGTGCATACATTTTTATAACAAATTAAAGAAATATTCATTTTAACTGTTAATTAAACAGTTATTTCTGTATTATAACTTCTTGTTTTTCATAACATATGGCTTCTATCTTTGCCCGCAAGGGGGTATCTGTTGCATGCAAGTTACTTGGGGAATAACGACCCCCACGGGTTATAACATAGCTCATTAGTCGTCCATGCTACATCGTCAGAACAGTACGACAATACACTTAAACTATATACAACCTAAACTTTACAGACAAGGACAAACACAGTACACAAAACTAGGGTCTCTGTCCCTAGTTAATTGGCGTAAGCCAAGGGAGAAGGAAGGTATTAGCTCAGTGGTAGCGCGATGGACTTAGTGGTCTAATGCGGAGGTTCCGGGTTCGAATCCAGTATGCTGCCTTTAGATTTCCTCTTCCTACGAGCCTTTACAACTCACTTTATGGTAATGGGCAGTGTTGTCTGTAGCTAGAGAACACTGTTTAGAGGCCGACAGTGCATTGAGAAGTCTCCGGAAGGGCACAATAGATCTTTCAGGTCGCAGTGCAATAATCCCCTACAATAATCTACAATCTACACACTTTTATTTGAAATATTTTTCCTAGGAATAATTATTTGGGTAGGGGGAGGGGTTCTGGGGGAAAAGTAACATTATGCTTTCTTCTAAAGTGCCATTTCAAAATAATATATAACCGTTTCACCACTAACATTAATAGAATTCCAAATTTGTAAAAAAATTGATTAACCAAAAGTGGTACTTTACCGAGAAAATACTCCTGTTTTTTTTTAATTTCCTTGAAAACGACTTCACAGTTAAAAATTTATTAATTTTTGTTTTTATTTATTTATTTTTATTTAAAAACTAAAAAAAAAATAATATTTTGTATACGTTAATTTCCAAATTTTTTATATACAGTTGGTTTAGTGTTTGTAGAGCGCTCTACTGGGCCATAGTGCAATCAAATCATTTCTCTACCTGCCAAGATTAGTAGATTGGTACTTATCCCTTATTGTAGGATGAATAGGCAGGCAGCATGCACCAATTACTACGCGTTATGCCGATTTTGCAATGACGAGGCGGAAACATTTAATAAAAAAAAAAAAATCTGGTGTGAAACACTCACACAACTTTTTCTTACTCCAGATTTGTTCAAATTATAATTGACAAATTTTATAGTTTAGTGTACCAAATTAAGGGGAGTTTTAATGCAGCGGAATACATAACTATTTGAGTAACGGTCGATTAAATAAATCAATAAAAGAGACAGTGACGTTACTTACAATTTTAACCACAAGGGCCAAAGAGGCCACGAAGAAACAAAAATCCTCTGGTAGTTGCAGTGTTACGTATTTGCAAGCTCGGTAGTAGTTCATCCGGCACCACTAGATGGGTTCCGGGAATTTAGAACACTGCAGGAACTCCGTACGGAGACCATAGGCAGGTCTTGCTGTAAAGAATAGAAAGGTGGGGCGACAAAGACAGAAAAAGCACCAAGTCAAAAATAATAATAAGTTTATTGTTGAACAAAGCGCCTCCCCAGTTCTCCCGCCTCACATCCGAGCTCGAAAACGAACGCTGACTAGTGGGTACGCCCTGGGAATTACTCTGACTGTCTGAATGGCAAACAATCCCTTCCAGAGCTGTCCACAGGTTGCTGAAGAGAGGATGACTTCACATCCGACGGAGGACCAGCAGCGAAGCTGCAAAGCTGTTGGCATAAGAATAACTATGTAGGAAATATATAGGTTACAGACAGAACTGTATATTCTCAAACTAGGTTGAGAGAAAATATAAGAACACTAGGAGGGCTAGTAAGAAAAGCTAAGGTGCGTATACTTGCCTTAAAGTTACAGTTCCGTACACCTCCTTTAATTAGAATTCGTTCTATCTAGTGTAGAGAATACGTCTCCCCAGAATGGACAAATTGAGCAGGCAGTGAATAGTCACTTAGCTTCAGAGCGATTTCAATAATCGCATAAACGGCTTCTGCCAACTTATATTAACAATTAATAATGAGTAGAGATATAAAGGAGAGGAAAGAATGGGAAAATTATCTTACTCTGAAAGTAGAAGATGTTAATATAAGCCACGTGCATCGTCGAAAACTGAAAAAAAACTTCAGTAAAAGCGCCACTTCCGGTTTACTAATTTTCTTAAAACACAGAATTTTGGCCAAATCTATTTATTTCTAATTAATTTTGTTTGGATGATAGAATTGTATAATCAAATATGATAACAAGAGAAAAACATAACCCCGGCCCCTCCCCTAAAAGTGCCCTTAAATGAAATTTTCCCACAGAAATGTTTTTATAAAAAGGTTGTTAAAATTTGTTTGTGTAGTTTATATAAGAAGTTTCAAGAAAATCGTTGGAGCTATTTTTTGAGAAAATTGCAAAAAATAGTGGAAAAATTATTTTAATAAAAGTGGTAAAATAAACGCACTTCCGGTTATCCAATATTTTTCAAATTCAGAATTTCAACAAAATATTTAATTCTAATTAACATTATTAGATGAAGAATTGTCTAGTAAACTGAAATAGCACTTTAGATGAAAACCTAACCCCACCTCACCCCTCATAACTGCCCTTAAATGAATTTTCCCGGAGAAATGTTTCAAATAAAAGTTGTAGCACTTTGTATGTGCAGTTGATATACCAAGTTTAAAGAAAATCGTCGCAGCCATTTTTGAGAAAATCGCAAAAAAGTAAAAATACCAACTAGTAAAGTGGTACTTCTGGTTGAGGAATTATAGTGATATCTAAACGGAATATCAAGTTTCAACTTTCTACGGGTTTTCGTTTTTTAGTTATGCTGTTCACATACGTACATACATACAGATACACATATACACACCACACACAGACACTTACATACACACAGTGACCATTTGCTAAAAACCACTTTTTTGGACTCATGGGACCTCAAAACGGATATTTCCGGTGAAAACTCGATATCGAAAATTTGATTACAATACTTACTCTTACTAGGAGTAAGAGAAAGTAAAAATCATTTTATCACGTCTCGCACTTCTATTTTTTTTTTTTTTTTGCATGCTTTGGAAAACAGCAAAACTTGATAACTTTAAAAAAAAAGTCACAGATTAAAAAAGTTACAACACAAAGTAGGTGTGTCCAAATTTTTAAGTTTATACCTAAAGATAGATGGTATTTCAAGTTGTGTCACGTGCCATGGGGCAAGCTTGCTTCGCCTACAACACCCACATCAGGAGGACTCAGATCTCGGATGCTCGGATCAGAATCTTAGTATCCTGCAGGGCTCTAGGGAGGGTATATTCCCCGTCTCCTCTTGGGTAACTACCCAGGTTCCTTGAATCTTTTCTGAATGGAACTGTCGCCGTCCATTAAAAGATGTATTGGAGATTCCTCCGACAGAATCTGCACATAAACGCCATCTATTGGAAAGGTCCAAAACTTATCATCCTATCTTCGTATGTGCATCCGAAATACTATATTAGTAGCAGTACCGGTCAACCAAATTTTCTTCATAGATAGGGAATTTTGGCCACACATTAAATGCTTATTATTAACATTATATATACGATAGGAGTGGTATAATATATTGAAATGATTGTTGTGGTAGTTGGTTCCGCAGAGCTGGAAAGCATCAGAGACATTTTCCGTGGCAGCCTGCTTCATTTTGTGCATGACTACAAAATGACCACGGAAAATGTCTCTGATGATATTGAAATGACACTTTAGAAGAAAAGCCTAACGTTTCCCCCCACCACACTCCCCCAGCAGAAGTCCCGCTTAAATGAAAAAACTTTCCCGGAAAAAGTATTTCAAATAAAATGTCTAATAAGTTTTCATGATTTGGTTGATATATTACGCTTAAAGAAAAAATCGTTCGCAGCCATTTTTTGAAAAAAAAGAAGAAAGTTTTACAAAAAGTGATTTTTTCCGGTCTCCGTTTTTTTGCGGATATTATCATGATGAACACTTTAATTTCCGTGTTGAAACCACGTCAGTGGTTTGCTAAAAACCGACTTTTTTACGCCCATGTTGAAATGAGCCACTTTTTTGGGGTCGTTACATCTTGTCTTATTGGTTTTAAAGGTGTTATAAGGTGGGGAGGGACCAAACCCTACGACATGACATCCATAGCCTCACTGGGCCCATATAGCTACCCCAAGAAAAACAACAACAAACCGGGTCTAGAACAAATATCCAGACCCAGGTCTAATCCATCTAACATTCACCGCAGTCCGAACAAATCGGACAATAACCTTAAGGGGAAATAGCTTAAGCTCTTCCACAGATATCCTGCTCCGACCAAAGGTCCTGAACCTAATCTCCTCACAACTCAGACAATCTGTCATAAGATGGATGGGTGTTTCCTCCTCTGTCTCTCAGACTGTACAAAATGGATCCGGCATGAGCCACATTACGTAGAGATGTCTCATTAAACCACAGTGTCCAGTAAGGGATCCAACCAGATGCCTGAGAGAGCTCCGTGAAAGACACAGCAACGTCTCACTAATAGCCCTGTCCGGACCGCCGATGAGCATTTTGGATAGCCGACAACCAACTGTGCCCATCCATAAGGATGAATGCTGTGAGGCAGTCCACGACTGGAAGCCTGACAAAAATGTGCCAGTAGACACGCCAACTGCAGGCAAGGGACCATTGAAAGGGAGAGAGGCGCCTAATTTGGCAAACCTATCCATTCCTCATTCCCAAAAATTCCCATGTGACCTGGTACCCAGACTAGAAGCACAACCTTCAGAGAAGAAAGCTCATCCAGTCTTTTAGAACATTCTAAAACTAATCTGGAAGTGAAGCCACATGAACTCAGCGCCTTCAGCGCAGCTTGGCTTTCCGAGCAGATACAAACACCTTTTAAGTTAACCCCTGAATAGGCTCGTTGAGCATATGAGCGAAACGTTGGTTTCTAGCAAACCATTGAACGCAGTTTCAACCTAAAAACTCTGGAAAGTGTTTGTCATCAAAAACCATCATGTCCGCATTTCCCGAAGTAGCACCTAAACAAAATACTTATCAAGTTTCAGATTTCTGGGATTTTCCGCCTTTTTTTTTTGTTTGACACTGACCACTTTTTTTTACTCAGGGGGATTTATAAACTCTAATTCCGGTGAAAACTCAATTTATCTTAACAAAAATTAGAAGAATGTGAACATTAATTGTGTTTGAATTTAATATAAAATAAGTCGTGGGATTTATTGTTTTGTGATTTATGAATATGATTTATATTGCAACGCTATCTCTTAGCAAAAACTTGTAACTTGTAAACCCCTTACTCACATAAGTCACTACCGTAGGTAGATCAAGTCTGCAATTTTTTCATTTTTTTTTTTTTTTGGTCTGCATTGATGTAGAGTTTACTTTATCTTGGGGAGAGATTATCTAAGTGGTTAGCGCGTTGGAGTCCAGTGCTACCTTTAGATTTTTTCTTCCTAGCAGCCCCTACAGCTCACCGCACCGTGATAGACAGTGTTGCCTGTAGCGCGAGAACACTGTCCAGAGGCCGGCAGTATACTGAGAAGTCTCCGAGCGCTAATGACCATAGATGCTGACGCGCCTTAAATGAAAAAAAAAAAAATTGACTTTTTCTTAACTAGCCTAGTTTTAGAGGAAGTATTTGTAATCATGTCAAATTTTCGATATAAAATTTTCACCGGAAATCACATGTTTTGAGGTCCCTAGAGTCCGAAAAAGTGTTTTATTTTATTTATTATTATTCAAAGAAGGGGAGGGCGAAACCTTATGTTATCCAAAGCCTTTCTAGGCCCATATAGCTACCCTACAAGAATAACCCTAAAGTCCAGGCCCGGGTTTTGCCATCTAAGTTTTACTACGGTCCGAACAAATCGGACCATAACCTTGAAAGGACATAGCTTAAGCTCTTCTACCGATATCCTATTCCGGACAAAGGTCCTGAACCTAATCTCCTCACAGCCCAAACAATCCATCATGAGATGTATGGGTGTTCCTCCTCCGTCTCGCAGACTCTACAAAAGGGGTCAGGCATGAGCCCTATTGTATAGAGATGTCTCCTTAAACCACAATGCCCAGTGAGGAAACCAACCAGCTACCTGAGGGAGGTCCGTGAAAAACCCTCACTCAAAGCCCTGCCAGGACCCCCATGAACATTATAGACTGGCGATAACCTGCTGTACTCATCCATAAGGATGAGTGCTGTGAGGATGTCCATGGCTGGAAGCCTGACAGACATGTGCCAAGAGACATACCAACAGCAGGCTCGCGATCAATGAAAGGGAGAGAGGCTCCCAATTTGGCAAGCCTATTCACCCTCTCATTCTCAAAACATGGTACCCAGACTACAATCACATCCTTCAGAGAAGAAAACTCTTCCAGTCTTTTAGAACATTCTAACACCAACCTGGAAATGAAGACACATGAACTCAGCGCCTTCAGCGCAGCTTGGCTGTCTGAGCAGATATAAACACCTTTTAAGTTAGTGCTACGTACCCTCTCATCCAAGATACAACAAAGAATAACATAAACCTCAGTCTGGAAGACTGTGGTCCATTCACCAAGAGATACTGCAATGATCTCCGGTCTCAAAATAGACAGCGGCTCCAGACCTACCATCCATTCTGGAACCGTCCGTGTAACACCGGAGGTAATTATCAGGTATCACACCAGACGGACCCAATCTTGACCAATCTTCCCTAGAAGGTAACCTAACTGTGGAAGAATGCTCGAAAACAAAAGTCTTCAACATTCTGTCAGAAGGAAAACGTGTAATAGGAACCTTCAAATGCATCTCGCGATGAATGGTAGAATGACCATATCGCTTACACTGCCAAAAACCTGCCTGTTTAATTCTTTAACAGGCTTTCATTGCCACAGTTTTCACCTCTACAAAGGAGCGGTGGGATTCCCAATAAAGTATCCATTGCAGCTGTTGGCGTGGTCCGTATCGCACCGGTCACCGCTAGACAAGCCAAGCGTTGAATATCCTCAAGCAGCGGTCTAGCGGATCTTATCTCAATGCGACGCCACCACACCACAACCGCATATAACAACATAGGTTTAATAACCATACCATAAATCCAAAGCATCATCTTGGGAGTAATCTCCCAATTTTTACCTACAATTCTTCGACATTGCCAAAAGGAAATGATTGCCTTTTGATGCTGTGTCTTAACATGTTCCGACCAATTTAATATACTGTCAAGAACAGTGGTGGCTTCTGACTTGGATATGTGGGGGTCAACATTTTTTTTTAAAATACTTACATTACCTATCATTATTAGTAGCTTGGCTAGAGAGAAATCATGAAGTAAGCCAGGAGCCAGGTGAAAACTTGCATCCCTTCCCTACAATTAAATATGTTAAATTAACAATAAATCTGTCACTGTGCACCCAGAGAAGAACTGTGAAAAAAATGAGTTCTACCATTTGAGTTCGAAAATTAAGTGGTTAACTTAATGGACATTTTTATTATCTAAATAAAGTGTTTCGGTTCAAAGGAAATGTCAATGAGTTTGCATCGATTCTTTGCTGGGTCTTAGTGATGTTTTAAGTACCAATACCAACATCAAATTTTTATAAATATAAAAATAATATATAAATATATCCACATATTGGCACAGGCATCACATCACAAAAAAATCTGGTGTGAAACAGTCACACAACTTTCTCTTACTCCAGTTCTCAAAATTATAATTGACAAATTTTATAGTTGGCGTACCAAATTTAATGAAATTCGTCGAAAACTCAAAAAACTGTTCAGTAAAAGCGCACTTCCGGTTTAATATTTTCTTGAAACTCAGAATTTTGACCATCTATTTATTTCTAATCAATTTTGTTTGGATGATAGAATTGTATAATCAACTACGAGAGCACTTTAGAAAAAAATATAAACCCACCTCTCCCCTAAAAGTGCCCTTAAATGAATTTTACCATTTTACCATTTTAAATGTTTTAAATAAAAGTTATACATCTTTGTATGTTTAGTTTATATAAGAAGTTTCAAGAAAATCGTCGGAGCGATTTTTGAGAAAATCGCGAAAAAATGAAAAAAAATCATTTAGTAAAATGGTAAAGTAAACGCACCTCCGGTTATCCGATTTTTTCAAATTCGGAATTTCAACAACATATTTAATTCTAATAACCATTATTTAGATGATAGAATTGTTTAATAAACTTTAGCTCTAATTGTCTAGCACTTTAGCTGAAAACCTAACTCCACCCCTCGTCCATAACTGTCCTTAAATGATTTTTCCCAGAGAAATGTTTCAAATAAAAGTTGTAGCTCTTTGTTGATATACCAAGTTTGAAGAAAATAGTCGGAGCCGTTTTTGAGAAAATTGCAAAATAGTAAAAAAAAACAACTAGTAAAGTGGCACTTCCGGTTGAGGAATTTTGACAGATAACGTAGGGTCAGATCCCATGGTGATACCTAAACAGAATATCAAGTTTCAACTTTCTACGGTTTTTCCTTTTTGAGCTATGCTGTTCACATACATACACACACACACACACACG
>JAAEAF010010075.1:0-42517 GCA_011037195.1 Triatoma infestans
TACTTACTTAATCGGCCGTTTTCCTATACTCGGGTTGCTGTCAGGTCAAGGCTTCTTTCCATTTATCGGTCCTGCAGCCTCCATGTCTAAACTCTCTGGCAGTCATCTCCTCTTCATCTCCTTCCTTCGGTTACTCTGAGGGTTCCATCCTCTAATCATTTCTAGCCATCTGCTGAGAGGAGGGCATTCTCCTAAGATGTCCATAGTATCTCAACCTTCTTTTATCTATTCTCTCTCCCACTGTTTCATTCACTCCCATTTTCTACCTGATATCTGTGTTTCTCATCCTATCTTTTCTTTTCTTTTGTAAGCACTTACTCCAATAATCCATTTGTACAACCCTCTATCTTTGAAGAACACTTATGAGTTTTCGTCCAGGTTTGGGCACCATAAGCGAGAATAGCCTCGATCATGGAGTAGAAAATTCATTTTGTATTTCCCTTTGAAATGCTTTCATTCTACTGGGTGTAACATTTGGATTGCCTTCCGAGAACTTCTGTTGGCTTCTTCTCAGCATTTCCTCTTTACTTACTTCCTTCTCAACTTGGAAAATTTCACATATTCTTTCGTAATACTATCGCTTACAGTAGTAAGAGAAAAATATAAAGTTATGTAAAAGTAATGGTCAAAAGCCATACAGTTTATGAATATTCCATTTGAAAGAGGCTATACTTATGTCAGTGAGCTAGCTGAAGTTTGCTTTTGGATACAAGAAATGCATCAAAATATAACATGAATAAGCTATGCATTCTGTAAGAAATGTAGTTTGAGTTGGAATTTCCAAATCCATGCTTTCTAACTGCAGCGATCCGCATTGAAGGTGGTCATGATCATTAAAGAAGTGGCTACTCCATTTCCACCAACAAAATTACACCAAGACATGCTTACGATTATATTCAATAATTAATTTGTATTCTATTAAGTTGCGGAATGAAAAAAAGTTTGCCAAGCGGCCATAATATGTTTATTACGAATGAGAATTAGAATAATACATTAAATAAATATGACTGAATCATTTTGAATCCATTGAAATAAATTAATATAAAATTTATTACTTATTTATCAACATAAAACTATTCAAGTTTGAAGTGTTAAATATAACGAACTTCCATAATTTATGTGTATTAGTAAAACACTGTTATCTCAGATTTATAATGCTTGTTATAGAGAAGAGAATTCATTATCATGCTCATGTTTTGGGGTTGGATCATGTATATAGTATACAAGTTACGAGAGAGTGAGAGAGAAAGAGAATAATTTGACATACACTCATACAAGTGAGATAGATAAAGATATATACAGCTAGAAAATACATACTAGACAAGTGATTGTGATAGTAGTGTTAGTAAAATATAATACTATTATACAAGTACACTGTACAACCTGTACGCTAGGCGAATGACAGTAGCGCTACATAGAAGCGAATTACAAAGAGAGTGGAATTATAAACCCAATAGCCAAGCACTCGTCTGTTTAGTTTGTTAGTTCGTCGTCGTTTTGTTTGTATGTGTGTTTGTATAAAATGGTTCGCTTTATTAGAAGTGTTGTTTTGCAAGCCGGCTGTTGCTGGTCTTGTTGTTGTTGTTGTTGTTGCTAGTACGTACTGTAATGAATAGTGGACATGTGCAACATAAAGTCCTTGTGTATTTTCCCTATTGCTCTCCAAACAATAGTACTCACTCCACACTCCCCCACCCCCCACCCCATTCCGGCACTAAAACATTACCTTTTGATAATAACCATACTATTAGCTAGTAGTCCGGCTATATTACTTCTCATAGTATTGCCACAGTTGTAGTCCTTTATATGTTGCCTAATGTGTGACCAACCTTTTTTCCATTCTTAATTCACATATGGGCCCATATTGATTCTAATTTCATATTTTCATTAATAATACGTATGTTTATTCTTCTTCTTAATTGTTTAGTAAATAATATTGCATTCTTATTATACCTACCATTTCAGGCTAGCGCGAACAATTTCAGTGATTTATTATAAACCGAAGTTTCTCGCACGTATTTGCAATAAGCATCTTGCTCATCAGATTTTAATCCTGATGAATATTTAAAACTTCAGCAAGAAAAATAATTTTCATCTTTAATCCCCCAAAATTAACATTTTTAATAAATTACTTAACTGAAAATGGTAACAACTATAATAATCTGTATCACTAGAAGAATATCATTCCTCCTATCCCAGGAGGAATGTATGCTAGGGCAACTAACTCATTTGTTTGTTTTTTAAGGCGCGTAAAATATTAGCCGATCTTTACCTGTTAGAGCAGAATCTACTCTTTTGCTCATTTGTTTTTTTATTTTTTTTTTTTAAGGCGCGTAAACATCTGCAGACATTGGCGTCTGAAGCCTTCACAGAGCACTGCGCGCAGTGCTCTCTTCAGTGTTCACTCTTCAGAACACACAGCCCATCATAACAGACAATCATTGCCAAATAGTTAGCTGTATAGGCACGCAAGACAAGAAAATCTAAGGCCGCAAATCCGGGATACCCGCTTTTCAAGCCAGCTTGGAGAAAATTGAACTGTTTATGCCCCTCCCTCTTAATTATTAATGTTGGCCTTTTCTCTCTAACGGTTCTTTCAAGTGTAGTTTTTTTTTAGTTTAGATTTCCAGCGTTATTGGGATTTGATGTATGCACTGTCTTCTGGAAAACGATGTAATCACATTTAGATACTATTTGTTATATGTGCTAACCACCACCATGACCATGTTTATATAAGGACAATTAACTAGGAGTAAAACTATCAAAATTGAAGACAATTCATCAATATTTATATTGTATTAACAGTAAAAAAAAAAAAACAAATATAGTAGAAATCAAAAAACTGGATGAAGAGAAATTTAAATTAGACATAGAAAATTATTTTGATAAGAAAGAGATCACTGTAGACATGGATGTTCAAACAGTGTATGATATTATCGAAAATTCTATAAAATTATCAATTAACAACCATCCTAAAACGAAAAAGGTAGAATCTTCTAAACACTCTGAAGAAACGATGGAATTAATCAAGAGAAGAGAACAAATGAGGAGGAAAAAAGTGAAAAGTAAAGAAGAGAAAATAGAGACTAACCAACTTTGTAAATTAACTAGATTTCATATAAGACAAGATATTCAGAAATGGAACAATACTACAATACAGAAAATTTTAGAAGATACCAACTCAACCAAAAAAGTTAGCAAATCCTTATTTTCAAATAAAAAATGGGTAACCGGAATAAAAGATAAAAAGGACAACATATTACTGGACCGAAACAATATTATTGAGGAAGCTACTTCTTTTTTTAAGAATTTGTACTCTGAAAGGAAAGCTAATATGGTGCCTGAGATAGAAGAATATTATGAGGAAGATATTACGGTGGAAACATTTTTGGACAAAGAAGTTGAGTTTTGTATAAGGAAGTTGAAGAAAGATAGAACCCCAGGTGAAGACGGGATAACTAATGAAGCAATTAAGTTAATAACCCCTATTATAATTAAACCCCTAACCATGTTATTTAACAAAATATTAGAAATGGGACAGACACCAAAACAGTGGGATATAACCAATATCATATTGATTGCGAAGAAAAAGAATACTCAAGACTTAAATAATTTTAGGCCAATAAGTCTCCTACCAAACTTTTATAAACTGTTTATGATGGCGTTGAAAAACAGACTAATCATGTCATTAAATGAAAATCAACCGATAGAGCAGGCGGGATTCTGAAGTGGTTTCTCTACTATCGATCATTTGCAGGTAATAAACCAGATTCTTGAAAAAGCACGAGAGTATAGAATCAATTTATATATTGCATTGATTGATTTTCAAAAAGCGTTTGACAGTGTGTGTCATAGTTATCTATATGAGTCTCTATATAAGCAAGGGGTACATCCGAAATATATAAGAATTTTAAAATATATATACTCCCATGCGCGAATTCAAGTGAAAATGGACAGAAAAGGTCGTGAGTTTGCAATGGAAAGAGAAGTTAGACAAGGGGACCCCTTATCACCCAATATTTTTAATGCGGTGTTAGAACAAGTGTTTAGAGAGTTACACTGGGAGCATGTAGGTATTAACCATCAACGGGAAAAAATTGAACAATTTGAGGTTTGCCGACGATGTAGTTTTGTTTGCTACTTCAGGGGAGGATTTAATGTATATGATACAGGAGCTTTTGAAACATGCTTCCAAAGCAGGGCTAAGCATTAATATCCAAAAAACAAAATTACTGACAAACGGACCTCAAATGACAATAAAGATTAACTGGGTTAGTGAAGCAGTCTATTTAGGACAGTTAATTTCTTTTAAAAATAGAACTACGCAGGAGGTGAATAGAAGAGTATCTATCAGTTGGAAGAAGTACTGGTCTCTTAAGCATATTTTCAAAGCTCCGTTGAACATGGAGATAAAGAAGAAGATTTTCGACACATGCATAGCTCCAAGTCTCCTGTATGGCGCACAGACATGGTCTCTAACCAAAAAAAAACGTACAACGGTTACGCTGCACACAACGGGCTATGGAAAGGAGCCTTCTAGGTATAAAAAAAAGGGATAGAGTTCGGACCACTGACATTAGAAGGAAGACACGTATCACAGATGTGGTGATGACAGCAAAGAAAATGAAATGGAATTGGGCTGGCCATCTGTGTAGAATCGATGATGGAAGGTGGACAAGATCCTGCGTAGAATGGTGTCCTGTCGACAGAAAGAGAAGAAGAGGTAGACAGTTTACTAGGTGACGAGACGAGATAAAAGAAGTAGCCGGAATAAATTTTAGTACAAAGGCAAAAATGAGAGAAGAATGGAATGCAATGGGAGAGGCCTTTGCCCAGAAATGGGCCTAATTCCTGTAAAATACAAAGAGGTTAAAAGTGAGTGAAGTGATATTTTATTATTATTTAGTAGCAAGGTGCTTTTATTTAGTTTAGTTATGGATTATTTTACATCAACACTAACTTTCTTTTATTATTTTCTTTATTTATTTAATTATTATTTCAATTTAAAAAAAAAAAACTGTATCTTATGATTTGTATTGATAACTTATGGAATTAATAAAGGCTTATTTTATTTATTTATTTATTTATTATTAACAGTAAAAACAGAAAATCATTTCAGTGTTTTAAACCAGAATTTTATTTTATTTTCATTAGGGATTTAAAATTTACCCCGGGCATTTACCTCGGTTTAGAATAGCCCTGCTCTTAGTCCAGGATGTAGTAAGGGGCGAGGTCTAAAGGACCACGCTCCACGTGGATGTCGTCTATTCTTTCCCATTCCAATGCTGTTACCTTCGATGAACCCACAAATTTTGCACTAGAGGTTCCCTGGACATCACAATCTTCTTCCAATTAAAAGAAAACTCCATCATAAACCATCCCATGCACTTACCTGCAGATACGGTAGCTTTTGATAATCGTCTGTGGTTTGGTGGTGTTAAAGAAAATTCCTTACCTTCTATTCTTTGTCTAACCCATTTTATCCATTCTTAGGTGAGAAGGCGAAGATGGTACTGGAATCAGTGGCAAGTATCACTGACTTGAAATGCTTTTGATACCATAGAAAAATGGTTCAAATAAAGCATCCACTCCAGAGACAGAGTGGTGAAATGAGGTACTCCAGATTACTCTTCGAGGGCTTATTATGCTTTCGCACACTGAGATCTAAGAGAGGGGGAGAAAAGTGAGCTAAGGAAGAGATCTGATGAAACCTAATGGAAACATTATCGCAAAATTGTTTCTTAGCACATACTCTTTGTGAGAATTTTGACTTTGTTTTCAAGTTTGGCGCTGGATTTTTTTTGGGCAGAACTTGGAATTCGAAGATATCTCTTAATATCAGGCCAAACCTAACACCACGTGGTATAGACCGGGCGTCTTATCTGCTTCTTTCCTAATCCCAAGCTAGGATTTTCTTCTGATGGGCCCAAACCCTGCACCGGGGGGTCTTTTCTTGAATTCCTAGGGAGCATTATCTTTATTTTAGAACATCACAATCTTATCCCGATGGAAAGTAAAAACCCATCAATTTTCTATCCCATCTCCTTCCCTGCGGGTTATAGTCTTTTGGTCTTCGACCTGGATTGGAAGTGTTAATCATTCCTTACCTTTTTGTTTTCTTTGTTATTCCATTTGCAGGCAAGATGGACAATACTTTACTCGTTAATGGAATAGGCTGATATAAGAGTATATTCGCCCTTTAAGAGCATAATGGGCTTTACAAGAATCTACTTCCTTTCGGAAGCCCCGTGATCTAGAATAGAATAAGGACATCAAAAACATATATTTCCGCTGTTAAAACTCAATCATTGACTCAAAAAAAAAGGAATGTAAAAAAATTAATTAATTATATCTTATTTGAGCTAGTGTGGTCATTATAGCATGTGTGCGTGAGTATAATTTATAAATAGAGCAAGAAAAGCAATGTATAATTGATAAAGTTCACAGAAGTGTATAATGTCGCAGGTAATCAATGTATAATCTACCTGGCTGGTTAGATGGATTGGAAATAGTTGAACCTTTCAAATAAGTGGAGACAGATACTTCATTCTGTCGTGAGGCGGCTGCTGTTGCTTCTGGTGAACAGCTGTGCGAGAAATAATAAAAAAAAAAGAAAAAGAAAAAAAAAAATAAAGATAAGAGCGTAAAGCATGAAATTACACACCCAACTAAAAAGTAGCAGAATGCCCTTTCTACTCCTTCTTGCAGTCTTTCTTCCATAGTCACTTATTTGCATAATACACAAGGACTACCATCAACTCTACAATTTCTTACTGAAACATTATTCCTACAACAAACTCTGGTTGGTTCATTTTTTTATTCTTATATATTTTCCAACTATTTTTGTTAAGATCTATAGTAGTTAAAAGTTTTAAATTTTATTATTTTTTTTTATTTTAATTAAGGCGTATCAACATCAATGGTCATTGGCGCCCGGAGCTTTCTCAGTGCTCTCTCGTTAGAAACAACACTGCCTATCATTGGAGAGTGACCTGTAGAGGCTCCTAGAAAGAAAAAAAACCTAAGGACAGTACTGCTGGACTCGAACCCGGGACCTCCGCGTTGTTAGTCAAGCGCGTTACCATTGAGCTAATCCTTTCCCTTCAATTTTATTTATTAATAGTTGTATTATTAGAAAAAAAAATTCGTCGTTGTTAGATGACCTAATTCAGAGATGCCAACTTTTTATGCTCTTATGGATCGCGCCACCTTTTAATGGCGGCTCAAAGGGATCATTTAACAATGAACTTTTTAAACTCAAAGTTCAGATCTAGGATAACGAATGAATATCTGGGGTGACTGCTCTGAATTTAACTGCAAAAATTGTATGTACTAGAGTACAATAAATTGTTGGAAGACATGCAATAAACATGTTTTTCCTGTATTTAATGTGTATTTAAATTCATAATAGATAATATTCTTCAATATTAGAATTATACTGTTTAATAAGACCAAACAGCCACTTCATATAAAGGCAGATAATCTCCTTATCAATGACACGGAAGATAAAAAAATCCTATATAACAATCATACGAGTACGTGAAAAATGTTACACAGTTCATAGACAAATTTCCATTACAAAAAAAAAAAAAATGTAATCCATAGGATAGCATGCAATTATAGGAAAATATATGGGACATTCCAAGAAAATAGTTCCAACGATGATGCTGTGTATTTAAAGATATCATTATAATGCTAGCCGGGGAAATGGTTCGTAATAACAATTGTCCTGTTACACTGAATGTAAATTTTTTATTAATTCAAGTTAGAAGATAACAGAGATAACTAATGTGCCTCGATTGTTTCCTCTATTAAACTAAACTTGTAATTGGCATCCAGCAGAGTGAAGAGAGACTCTCTCTGGTTAACAGAGACTACTCTCTGACTTAGGCAGGCTAGAGTGGGAGAACCTGTGTATATAAGCCAGTGAGGATCTATCTAGATCGATCTATCAGATTCAACCATACATCGCATCGTGTCATATCTCTACTCCCACCTTTTATTCTATCAGTTTCATTATAAAGTCCAGTGCAGTTAGTGTAAACTTATAGCTACATTATACCAGTGTCTTCATATCTCGTTCATTCAATCAAACCTAATTTCTCTCCTCAACAACTGCATTATATATTTCTCAATATGATAAATAATCTTTTTAAGAGTAATCAGTATTCTTCTGCCTTATTTAAACTCTTCCATTACATATCGATTTATCAAATATTTTAACTAACTACTCTATTCTCGTACATATAAGGTTATTTTGCATGCTTTTTCGGGTTTAAAAAGGGGTAACTGCTAATGCAATCGTGACTGATTTTGGAATTTTAATTTGCTCGTGGTAATTCAATGGATGTTCCAGATGAACCACCCAGTTGAAGTGATTGGGTCCAGTCTTCTTACGAGTTTCACCATGTGGGACAATTAGAAATCGTATGAACCAAAATAATATAAAAAATCAAATGTAAGAGAAAATTGTTATTTTGATAACATCTCTATTTATTTATTTATTTATTATAATGAACAGAAGATTTTTGTTTTAAAAGAGGCCACAAAATACTTCGTACTGTTGTTGTTAACATCATAATAAAAGACTGACTGTCCTAACAAATTCCCTCAGGTGTCATGTTACATAGCAATCCCTTAAAAATACACCTTTTTCAGAAGAACCAACAAACGTAAAGGAATCATTGGTGTGGAAATATACGATCAAGAGATTGTACCTAACTACTAATAATACAGGACAATCTTCACTGAGAAGACCCCTATTTATCATCCTTCTTCCATCTTTATCTCTATTATAGATGTTTTTCTGTCTTTCTACTCAAGGAGTATCCTTTTCTAAGTAGGGTCCTAATTCTCGGTCGGCACACCTATTTAAGGATTATAGATTTATAAGGAATTTTTTTTGTTTTTTTTTGTTTTACTACTTATTTATTCTCTTTAACGAAGAGTTTAAAAGAAGATTAAAAATTACGGCTTATTTGTTTTATTGTTGGGAGCAGATAAGAAATAACGGATTATTCTGATTGAGGACAATAAATTCGTCGTTTGATTGATGCAAACTATATGAATGATTCGAAAACTGATATTAGAAGGAAAGAAAAATGGATTAAGTATTAACAGCAAGAAAATACCAAGTAATTTACATTAATTGTGATTATCAAAAGAGAAAATTCGTAATAAATTGGGGATAAAATGGAAATAGTAGAGAACTTTTATATGTTTAGGGAAGAATATTACCAAAAAAGTAGCCGGAATGAAGTGATAAGAAGCCAAAAAAAAATCTGGTGTGAAACACTCACACAACTTTCTCTTACTCCTGTTCTCAAAATTATAATTGACAAATGTTATAGTTTGTGTACCCAATTTAACGAAATTCGTCGAAAAACTGAAAAAAAACTGGTCCAGTAAAAAGCGCATTCCGGTTTACAAATTTCTTAAAACTGGGAATTTGGCCATCTATTATTCTTAAATACTTTTGGTTGGATGGAGTAGAATCGTATAATCAAACTTGATAGCCTTGAGAGAAAATGTAACCCCACCCCTCCCCTAAAAGAGCTCTTTAAAGAAATTTCCCAGAGAAATGTCTTAGATAAAACTTGTAGATCTTTGCATGCTTAGTTTATATACGAAGTTTCAAAAAAAATCGTCGGAGCCATTTTTGAGAAAATTGCGAAAAAGTGAATAAATCATTTAGTAAAGTGGTAAAGCAAACGCACTTCCGGTTATCCGATTTTTTTTAAACTCGAAATTTCAACAACATATTTAATTCTAATTAACATTATTTAGATGACAGAATTGTCTTACAAACTGAAATAGCACTTTAGATGGACACCTAACCCCACCCCTCCCCCAAAAGTGCCCTTCAATGCATTTTCTCGGAGAAATGTTTCAAATAAAAGTTGTGTAGCTCTTTGGATGTGTGGTTGATGTTTGAAGTTTAAAGAAAATCGTCGGAGCCATTTTTGAGAAACTCGCAAAAAGTAAAAAATCCAACTAGTAAAGTGGTATTTCCGGTTGAGACTTTCACAGATGACCACTGTGCAGATCCGATGGTGATAAAATAAAAGGAATTCAAGTTTCAACGTTCTACGGTTTCGTTTGGAGCTATGCTGTTCACATACACACAGACACACACACACACACACACACACACAAAGTTCTTCTAATTAATGAAGAACATGATGGAGCATGATGGAAATAAAGTGAATTTAAAAAAAAAAAACACACACACACAGACCATTTGCTAAAAACCACTTTTTTGGACTCAGGGGACCTCAAAACGGATATTTCCGGTGAAAACTCGATATCGAAAATTTGACACGATTACAATACTTCCTCTTACTATGAATAAGAGAAAGCAAAAAGAATAGATTTAATCATCAAAGATATTTCCCGTGATAGCCTGGTTCTTTTTGTGGTCATCGACCGGTTTTGGGGCGTTCGCCCATCATCAGGATGTTTTTGTCAAACAGTGTAATAACATAGACTTGAACAGAGCAAATACACGTATATACACATATACACGTTATATATACGATATATACACGTATATATACTGATATATACGCGCACTGAGTGTATCAACTGTATTTGCTCTGTGCAACAAGTCTATGTTATTACACTGTTTGACAAAAACATCCTGATGATGGGTGAACACCCGAAACCGATCAATGACCACAAAAGAAACAGGCTATCACGGAAAATATATCTGACGCTTTCTAGCTCTGCGGAACCAACCACAAAAGAATAGATTTAAGTTGGCAAGTAATTAATAAAGAATTTAATAATTATTTAAAAAATCTGAAGATTGTCACGGAAGTTGCCATGAATACTGTCAGATTATTAATTATAATGGAAGTGAGAAGGGAAGAGAGAATTAGAGAGATTGGATCTTAGAGAAATAAACTGGATGAAATGCTGAACACTGTATAATGAATAGAAAACACAAACTGCAAGAACTGTACAGTAAAATAGAAGTTAGTTAGCGAGAGAAATATAAAGAGACAGACTGGCTGAGTGATAAGAAGGTAATAGAAGTTGCTGACTGGTTGTTAACTGGTCGTAAACGTTCCTGAACTATACTCTGTCGCTATATTTATCTGAATCGAACTTTCCCCTTCCTAGTCTGGCTTAGGTGGGGAGTAACTGACTTTTGATTCATTTAATGACTGCTTCTTCGCTGTTCGGATCCTATAAATCTTTGATGATTCGAATCCCATTACAATGATAGTGCTGAAACTTGGATATTCATTATAAAAATAATTAATATTTAAAAGAAGACGTTGGTCCAAGTTTATTATTTCTACAAAGTCAAGTTTATTTTTTGGTCAAAGTTTATTTTTTTTGGAAATTATTGAAAGTTGTTTTTATAGCGTTGATACGCTTTTAAAATGAAATCTCCAGTACCTAATGTTGTTTAATACCACAATATGACGGCCAAAGAGCAATGAAATGTGTTTGAAAAATGCAGAATCTTTAAACTGCTAGTCTTATTAAAATAAATAAACATAAATTGGAATATTTTTCTAAAAAAAATAATAATAAAATATAAAAATGATGATTATAAAGAAATGTTGAATCAAAATAAAAACTCAATGTAATGGATTCGGTCTGTACGTTGGAAGTATGATTAAAA
This sequence comes from Triatoma infestans, assembly GCA_011037195.1. Classification (NCBI taxonomy): domain Eukaryota; kingdom Metazoa; phylum Arthropoda; class Insecta; order Hemiptera; family Reduviidae; genus Triatoma; species Triatoma infestans. Next base: position 11,636 of record JAAEAF010010075.1, read on the forward strand.
TCTGTTTTGTTTTTTTTTTTTTTAGTTTTATTTTTTCAAGTTAATCACAGAGGGCATCTTGTGCACGCAATACATCCTAAACAACCAAATAAATAAAGTTTTATGTAATTATTTCAACTGTTGTTGCAGTTACTATTAACATCAGTTGTTTACTATGTAATAATTTTCATTAAAATTCTTTCTAGAAAAAAAATTGTCTGTAATTATTTTTCTTCACTGTAATTATTATTAAAGGAGTTTATATTTTTAGAACAGAATTATGGTAATGTAGTACTGGTTCTAGTTCTGGCTATTACATTATTTTTCCCTTTGATCATTTAATCTGCCTTTTTATTTCTTTTCTTTTTTTTTAATTAGATTCAACTTATTTTAGAAAATCTTAGCTCAGAATTTAACAATACGAGGGCTGCTATTTATATTTCTGGCCTTGGTAACACTGATTGTTGCTAGGCACCAGCTGATGTTTCCAGTGCAACCTTCACATTGTTAAACATAACCTCAACCAAAACATTTTGTCATTTCATTGTTGTTAGTGTTAGCGATAGCAGGTTGAAAAAGTGATCTTAGGAGAAAATGGAATTAACTCGTGAACATTTTCGTGCAATAATTTTTCATAACTTTCGACGTGGCCTGACACGACAACAGTGCACAGATGAACTTAATTCCTTATATGGTAATGAAGCACCTTCTTACAGCACCATTAAAAACTGGTATAACGAATTCAATCGTGGCCGACGATCACTCCAGGACGAATCCCGTGAAGGTCGTCCAACAACGGTTGTTGTGCCAGAAAACGTCGATGCTGTGCATGAGCTAATAAAGCATGATCGTCATGTAACATATCGCGAGATTGAAGCATCTTTAGGCATTAGTATGACAAGCATCAATAAGATTTTGCATGAACATTTGCATGTGAAAAAGGTTTGTTCGCGTTGGATACCGCATAACCTGACAAACGCAAAAATACATTGCTAATGGAAGCAGACCGAGTTGTTCATGCCAACTAGAATCAATGCGATTCGTTCTAATGTTAAAGACGAACAACATTCCATCATTCTATCTTTTAAAATTAACAGCTTATTGTAAAATTTACAAGTATACAATTTAATTTTTAATTATAATGCAAATGAAATTAGTTTCTTCTAGGGTATCCCATTTAAACGGGCCATTTTTGAAATAACTCTTAAACGAAGGAAGATATCTAATAAGTGAACATAACGCTTGTTGAAGTATTATTTTTCACTCTAGTTTATGATAATGTTAATGTTTTTTTGATTTTATTGCCGCCTTATACCTAAATCGGTGGTTGAAACTAGCGATTTCCTTTTGACCCCCCCACTTTTTACTACTGTATTGAAAACTATTAAAAAAAAAAATGAAGAAAAATCCCGTTAATTTCACTACAATATTTCAAACCGTTGCCTGCTGTTGTTGTTTTTTAGAAATTTGCAGAAAAAAAAAAAAAAATCTGGTGTGAAACACTCACACAACATTCAATTACTCCAATTCTCAAAATTATAATTGACAAATTTTATAGTTTGTGAACCAAATTTAATGAAATTCGTCAAAAACTGAAAAAAAAAAAAAACTGTCCAGTAAAAGCGCACTGACGCGTTAATAATTTCTTTGAAACTCGGAATTTTACCCATCTATTTATTTCTAATTAATTTTGTTTGAATAATAGAATTGTATAAACAACTATGATAGCACTTTAGAGAAAAACATAACCCCACCCCTCCACCAAAAGTGCACTTAAATAAATTTTCCCAGAAAAATATTATAAATAAAAGTTGTAGACCTTTGTATGTATAGTTTATATAGGAAGTTTCAAGAAAAGATGTCGAAGCCATTTTTGAGAAAATCGCGAGAACGTGAAAAAAATCATTCAGTAAAGTGTAATGGAAACGCACTTCCGGTTTTCCAATTTTTTGAAACTCGGAAAATTTCAACAACATATTAAATTCTAATTAACATTATTTAGATGATAGAATTGTTTAATAAACTGAAATAACACTTTAGATGAAAATCTAACCCCATCCCTCCCTTATAATTGCCCTTAAATGAATTTTCCCAGAGAAATATTACAAATAAAAGTGGTAGATCTTTGTATGCACAGTTAATATACCAAGTTTGAAGAAAATCGTCGGAACCATTTTTGAGAAAAACGCAAAAAAGTAAAAAAAACAACTAGTAAAGTGGTACTTCCAGTTGTGGAATTTTGACAGATGAGCCACCGTCAGATGCCATGGTGATACCTAAACGGAATATCAAGTTTCAACTTTCTACGGCTTTTCGTTTTTGAGCTATGCTGCTCACATACACAGAAACACACACATGCGCGCGCGAGCACACACGCACAGACTATTTGCTAAAAACCAGTTTTTTTGGACTAAGGGGACCTCAAAACGGATATTTCCGGTGACAACTCGATATCGAAAATTTGACACGATTACAATACTTCCTCTTACTAGGAGTAAGAGAAAAAAAAAACAGTAAAGTCGATCAGAGACATTTTCCGTGGTAGCCTGCCTCATTTTGTGGTCATCGACCGGTTTCGGGCGTTCGCCCATCTTCAGGATGCGTTTTTCAGATAGTGTGACAACACAGACTAAATTTGCTCTGTGCAAGTCTGTGCAGCTCTGCGGAACCAACCACCAGAACAACAGTAAAGTCGATCTTTCGATTTTTGCCCGAAACCTTCTTATCAGATGCAGTGATACCGATTTTGAAATAACACTTGAAAGTGATAAGCCTGAAGTTACTGCCGTCCCGAAATCCCAGAAGTATAAGAACTTTAAATAAATCGAAACCTTTATCAAGGAGCACACACACACACACAGACTATTTGCTAAAAACCAGTTTTTTTAGACTAAGGGGACCTACTTTGCTTTGAGTTCTTCTGGCTTAAACTGTTGTACATCCAATGTGACTTTAACTACATTGTTGTCCGCTGCAACTGTTGATATACCTGAATCGTCTGCGTCTAATGTTTTCCAGAGCCTTAGATATCCATATCTTAATTGATACAGACAATAGAGTTGATCTAGGTCTGAGAATTTCATCATTAAAAAGACCCATACCAAAGTTTTGATCATAAATGTTTCCAAAAAAAATGGTCTCCTATAGTCTCGTCTAACAACTCGTTGATCAAAGCAGGTAGCAACGACATCTGCTAAAAGAATTTGATTCGTTTCTCTCTCAAAAATGAAATATAAGTCAAGAGACTATTCGTGCTTCTACAAGCGTACAATTCCTGTACTGAAGTTTAACTGAGCACTCTTTTGGAGCACTATATTGGAGAAGGACACGCAGAGTGTCGGAACATCGGGAAATAATGAAAAAAATGTAATTTTATTCAGGAAAAATAAAATTATAAAAGTCTGTAACTGAGGTTCATAATCAAAAAATCACCCAATTTTTATGGCAAACAACCATAAATTTAAACCATCCTTAGATTTAATCATATCTCGTTTTTTTTTTTCTTTTTAAGGATTTATTCTTAATAAACTTTATTTCAAATGTTGACAATATTTTTCGAAGACAAAAGGAATTAAATATTTTTTTTTTAAATACATTTATTTATATTTGATAAGTTAGATAAGTATTAAAAGAAAAAAAAAAAAATTGAAAAAAGTAAAAAAAAAAAGAAAGAAAAACTTGTGAAGTTTAATTAAGTCACAGTGCACTCAAGGTGTCCGTGTTGCCTGCCTGTTTAGGATTTCAGTGTGAGAGAAGATGTATTTGACAGGTAATCTTAGCTAAAGGAAGTCTCTAGACTCACTTCTGTATACTCTGTAGACATGACAAAGTTGTATTGGTTTTAGAAGAGAATGGGAGAAGCGGTGAGAAATAGGCAGAGAATGGTAGTGTGGAACGAAAGGGAGAATTGAGAGAAGATTTGAAGAGAGCCAGTGACGCTGTGTAATCTATATAAGACGGAATATGATGGATGGGTGGCCCGGTTGGGTGATCCATCTGGGCGCTGCTGCCAACTAGAAAGGCAAGACGGGGAGAGAGATGCCAGTGACTCGTTAATACATATCCACCGCATTCAAACCATCAATATCTATCCAACCCTGGTACTCCTCATAAATCTAACCTTCTTAGAGAGAAAGAGAGAAGACAAGTTTGTGAGCGTATCAATGGGGGGGGGGGGGGAGAAACTGGAACATATAACTGAGAGTGGCATACAAGAGAGTTTCGTGAGAGAGACACAAACCTTAAAGGTTGAACTCTCCCTACTTCCCCGTCAATCCACTGAAGAAGATTAGCCTGTCAATTTGGGGAACCGGTGGGAAAGTGTCTAGCAACCCGGACGGCAACAGGATATGATTCATTACTCTTTCATGAATAATAATAATAACAATAATAATAATAATATCACAGAGTCATGGAATCTTTACATTGATCTTCCAAAAGGCTTTCTTTATCCACAACAGCAATTAGTCTTATCCCCCACCCTGACACATCAAAGTGTCAAAAGAAGTCAACGTCTAGATATTTATCTAAAGCATTTTATTATATGGGCGTTCATCACCATCTATTACAGATGATTTACACTTTTTAATCATTACACTAAATGCTATTTTGTGAAAAATAACCGGGCAATTATAACTGGAAAAATGAAAGGATTTTAATCCTTTTTTCTTACTGCTGTAAGAGGAAGTTATTGTAATCGTGTCAAATTTTCAATATCGACTTTTCAACGGAAATACACGTTTTGAGGTCCTCTGAGTTCGAAAAACTGTCTTTTTACTTTCTCTTACTTCTAGTAAGAGGAAGTATTGTAATCGTGTCAAATTTTCGATATTGAGTTTTCACCGGAAATATCCGTTTTGAGGTCCCCTGAATCCAAAAAAGTGGTTTTTAGCAAATGGTCTGTGTGTGTGTGTGTATTTGAATAGCATAGCCCAAACTGAAAAATCGTAGAAAGTTCCAACTTGATATTCCGTTTAGGTATCACCATAGGATCCGCCAGTGGGTCATCTGTCAAAATTCCTCAACCGGAAGTACCACTTTACTAGTTTTTTTTTTTTTTTACGTTTTTGCGATTTTCTCAAAACTCGCTCCAACGATTTTCTTCAAACATGGCATAATAGCTACACTTACTAACAGCTACAACTTTTATTTGGGAAACATTTCTCTGGGAAAATTCATTTAAGGGCACTTATTGGGGAGGGGTAGGGTTACGTTTTCATCTAAACTGCTGTTTCAGTTTATTAGACAATTCTATCATCTAAATAATGTTAATTAAAATTAAATATATTGTTGAAATTCCGAGTTTGAAAAAAATCGGATAACCGGAAGTGCGTTTACTTTACCACTTTACTAAATAATTTTTTTTCACTTTTTCTGCGATTTTCTCAAAAATGGTGGCTCCGACGATTTTTCTTGAAACAACTTACATAAACTAAACATACAAAGGTCTATAACTTTTATTAAAAACATTTCTCTGGGAAAATTCATTTAAGGGCACTTTTTGGGGAGTGGTGGGGTTACAGTTTCCTCTAAAGTGGTATCATAGGTTGATTATACAATTCTATCATCCAAACAAAATTGATTAGTAATAAATAGATGGCCAAAAATTCCAAGTTTCAAGAAAATTTGTAAGCCGAAAGTGCGCTTTTACTGAACAGTTTTTTCAGATTTTGACGAATTTCGTTATATTTGGTACACAAACTATAACATTTGTCAATTATAATTTTGAGAACAGGAGTAAGAGAAACTTGTGTGAGTGTTTCACACCAGATTTTTTTTTTTAAGAAATTGCTCTCTGTATGTATATATATGTAAATAATATAGCTCAAAAACGAAAAATTGCAGAAAGTTTATAAATGATATCCGTTTTGAGTATCGTTATAGGATCCCAAAAAATGTCGCCTGACAAAACTCCTCAACCCAAAAATTCCATTTTAAATACATTTTTCAGTTGTTTTTTTTGCGATTTTCTCTAAACTTAGCCATATCAACTACACATATAAAAAGCTATAACTTTTATTTGAAACATTTCTTCAGAAAAAAAAACATCATTTAAGGTGGTTTTTGAAGAGGAGGGATTGGTCCTTTAAAGAATACTTTAGTTTATTATAAAATTCTATCATCTAAATAATGATAATTGGAATTAAATATGTTGTCAAAATTCCGAGTTTGAAAAACTTCGGATGGCCGGAAGACCACTTTTACTAAATCTTTTTTTTTTCTTCAGTTTCCTTCAATTTTCTCTAAAAAATAAAACACCAATGGATTTCATTAAATTTATTACACTAACTATAAATACAGAGAAACTGTTTTCTGAGATTATTCATTTAAAGAAGTCTTTGTACGTCTAAGTAAGACCGGCACTCCGTCTAAACAGAACATAGCTGCTCCTGCTCAGGAAAAGAAGAGAAAAAGCAAAGGAAAAAAATGTTTAATGTGGGCGAAAAGTCGGTTTTTAGTTTCAAAGCGGGTGCCGGCTGCAAGATTGCCAAGGAAGTTTTGCATTGGGGGAGGTTAAAAGAAGAAGATCCAGAGTTAGGCCAAGAAGAACATGGAAGGATGAGGTATGTGAAAGTCTCGTGAGGAATGGCCTGAGCAAAGAGAACGCCTTGGATAGGGCAAATTGGAAAAAAGCAATGGAAAATTTAGGTTGAGGAAAATCCGTAGATTTGCGGAAATCCCTAGAAAAAAAAGTTTAATGGTTTTCCGGAGCAGAATAAGGTTGAAAATTTTGGCCGGAAGTCCGAGGGATGAGTGGCTTAGACCTCGTCACCCATTAGCCAACCGTTCTCTTGAACTTCTCCTTCCAGTTTATATAATGCGCGCCATAGTTTGCCCCTTCTACAAGCTTGAGGAAGAATTGCACTGAACTTGGGATGGGGAGTAATTTCAGCCCATTACAGTCTAATTAGAACTGTTGCTCGTTCTAACGTAGATTAGCTAGGTTGGTCTAACCTGGTGAATCTTTCAAGGTTGATGTTGACTTGTTAACTCTTCAAAGTTTATCTCGCGAATGATTTCCATCTGGTGAGATTTCAGGCTTTTTATTCCTAGTTTTTCCAAATTTTAGAGCAGTTTGTAGGGAAAGTTTGGTTGTCGGAGCTCATTCGCCAATGCATTATAGTAGGCGTGACAGGGGGAAGTAATACATTCTTGACGTATTGGCAGCATTTCCTCAGGGAAGCATCCTGGGCCCTATTCTCTGCACAGTATAACTGCGGACATTCCTTTTCCATCCTCAAAACATCTGTCTACCTCTGCAGATGGTACTGCAATCCTTTCAATTCACAAAGATCCTGTAACATCAACTAGAAAACTTCAATCCCACCTTTTTCTACAATGGAATTCCTCTTCCTCATGTTCATGTCTATAGATAAACGCCTGACATGAAATCCTCACACTCGACTGAAACGACAAAAAACTGAACAATCGCTTTAGATGCTTAAAAGACTACTTCTTGACAACAGATCTAAACTGGAGATTACTAAACAAACGACTACTATATAAAACTCAATCTTAAAACCTCTCCGGACATATGGATTAGAATGTTTCGTTAAGGGTGCCAATATTCAACGAATCCAATATCTTCAATCAAAAATTCTGTGCAACAATTAAAACTTCATGTTAAGGCTTCCTACTATGCTTCGAACCTTATAATCCACAATGACATTAATATCCCATTCGTGACCGATGTTGCTTCCACATCTTATAAAAAAAAATCCATAAAATCCTATCCTACCATAAAAAGAACCCTTTAGCCAGAAATCTCTCCTCTCGAATCCTCCCGGACAATCCCTTCCGCCGTCTAAAACGCCAGTGGCTTCGAGATCTTCTTTCTTCAAGTGACCGTGAGTGAATTGGAGTGCTACCACTGGGTAGCTCTTCCATTCGTTTAGTGATTTTTACTTTCTCTTACTCCTAGTAAGAGGAAGTATTGTAATCGTGTCAAATTTTCGAAATCGAGTTTTTACCGGAAATGTCCGTTTTAAGGTCCCCTGAGTCCAAAAAAGTGGTTTTTAGCAAATGGTCTGTGTGTGTGTATGTGAACAGCATAGCTCAAAAATGAAAAACCGTAGAAAGTTGAAATTTGATATTCAGTTTAGGTATCACCATGGCATCTGACAGTGGGTCATCTGTCAAAATTCTTCAACCGGAAGTACCACTTTACTTGTTTTTTTTTTTTTACTTTTTTGCGATTTTCTCAAAAATGGCTCCGACGATTATCTTTAAACTTCATATATCAACTACACATACAAAGAGCTATAACTTTTATTTGAAATATTTCTCTGGGAAAATTCATTTAGCGGCAGTTATGGGGGAGAGGTGGGGTTAGGTTTTCATCTAAAGTGCTCTTTCAGTTTATTAAACAATTCTATCATCTAAATAATGTTAATAAAAAATAAATTAAATATGTTGTTGAAATTCCGAGTTTGAAAAAAATCGGATGACCGGAAGTGCGTTTATTTTAACACTTTACTAAATGATTTTTCCACTTTTTCGCGATTTTCTCAAAAATGGCTTTGACGATTTTCTTGAAACGTAGTATACAAAGATCTACAACTTTTATTTAAAACATTTCTCTAGGAAAATTCGTTTAATGGCACTTTTAGGTGAGGGGTGGGGTTATGTTTTTCTCTAAAGTGCTATCATAGTTGATAATACAATTCTATCATCCAAACAAAATTAATTAGAAATAAATGGATGGCCAAAATTCTGAGTTTCAAGGAAATTAGTTAACCGGAAGTGCGCTTTTACTGAACGGTTTTTTTAGTTTTCGTCGTATTTGAATTTAATTTGGTACACAAACTTTAAAATTTGTCAATTATAATTTTAAGAACTGGCGTAAGAGAAAGTTGTGTGAGTGTTTCACACCAGATTTTTTTTTGTATTATTATTTTATTTATTTGGCTCTCATTATTATTATTATTATTAGTAGTAATAATATTGAATGTCATCAAATTTGCTTGTGCGCACTAGAACGTTGTAAATTAACAAACAAACAAAAAAATCATATAACTGATTTATTAAATTTTGTGAATAATTTATTTTACTTTCAATCTTCTAAATTAAATAATTTATTGACCTGCCCTAAGCTATTATTATTTAATAACCTTATTTACTGAGTAATTTAATAATCCCAGGTGGGACATAACATAGTGTTTAAGAACTACATCAGTATATTATATACCATTTGATATTGTTTGAGAGTTTGAACATGATAGAAAGTTTCTGACAATGGATGGAGTGAAGCTTTGGGTGAGAGAACAAATGGACTGTAGATGATTCACTGCCTATGATAAAGTGTTGTAGATAAGTCATTCATCTAAGATAGATAGCCTCTATATAATGTGTGTGTGTGTGTGTGTGTGTGTATAATATGTGTTTGAGAAAAGAGAGAATGAGAAGATTGTACATCTCCCTTTTGCTTGGATGGGCATGACTTCCATCTCCCTAGAGGATCATCCCAGGTCGTATTTCAAATATAATGGCAATGGTGCAACCATTCCTATTGCTGCAGTCTTTGTACACTGTTCAATAGCGTAAGCGATTATTTAAAATGGTTCTTACCAACGATGGAGAGAAAATGATATGAGAGGGTGTGAATATATATATATATATATATGTGGGTATGTGCATGGCCAATGAATTATATCGTATAATGAACGATTCTATCGTATAATGAACGACTCTAAAACCCAAACAGTACTGGGAGATAAATTATGGCCATCTCCTTCTTCTTCTTTTTTTATCATCTTTTTCTGAAAGTGATAAATATCAAATAGGATATATATAGATATATACACTCAAGAATTCATTTTATAATTTCATTTCAACAATGTCTTTGTTCATATAATACAGCGTCAGAACCTCTTTAATATAACTTGAATTTTTATTGGCCTAATTGCTTTTGATATTTCAATTTTATTATCTGTTCTAAACATCTGATCATTGTACATAATCGATAAATTGCCAACTTCTCTTTCTTTATATAAATTAGTTTTTAGTTTTATAATTTTTGAACTATTATGGAGGTAGCAGATAATAATTTAGAAAATTTTAAAACCTAATTTTACTTTCTCTTATCCTTTTTTACTTTCACTTACTCCTAGTTAAGAGGAAGTATTGTAATCGTGTCAAATTTTCAATATCATGTTTTCACCGGAAATATTCGTTTTGAGGTCCCCTGAGTCCAAGAAAGTGGTTTTTAGCAAATAGTCTGTGTGTCTATCTGTGTGTATTAATGTAAACAGCATAGCTCAAAAATGACAAAACCGTAGAAAGTTGAAACTTGATATTCCGTTTAGGTATCACCATGGGATCTGACAGTACGTTATCTGTCAAATTCCTCAACCAGAAGTATCACTTTACTAGTTTTTTTTTTTTTTAGGTTTTACCGATTTTCTCAAAAATGGCTCCAACGATTTTACTCAAACTTGGTGTATCAACTTGAAATACAAAGAGCTACAACTTTTATTTGAAACATTTCTCCGGGAAAATTCATTTAAGGGCACTTCCGGGGGGAGGGATGGGATTAGGTTTTCAGCTAAAGTGCTATTTCAGTTTATTAAACAATTCTATCATCTAAATAATGTTAATTAGAATTAAATATGTTGTTGAAATTCCGACTTTGAAAAAAAATCGGATAACCGGAAGTACGTTTATTTTAACACTTTACTAAATGATTTCTTCAGTTTTTCGCGATTTTCTCGAAAATTGCTCCTACGATTTTCTTGAAACTTCGTATATAAACTAAACATGCAATGATCTGCATCTTTTATTTAAAACATTTCTCTGGGAAAATTCATTTAAGGGCACTTTTAGGGGAGGGGGTTATTTTTTTTTTCTATAAAATACTATCATAGATGATTATACAATTCTATCATCCAAACAAAATTAATTAGAAATAAATAGATGGGCAAAATTCTGAGTTTTAAGAAAATTAGTAAACCGGATGTGCGCTTTTTTTTAGTGAACTGTTTTTTCAATTTTCGACGAATTTCGTTAAATTTGGTACACAAACTTAACATTTGTCAATTATACAGAGAACAGGAGTAAGAGAAAGTTGTGTGAATGTTTCACACCAGATTTTTTTCGTTACTTTCTCTTACTAATAATAGTAAGAGGAAGTATTGCGATAGTGCCAGATTTTCGAAATTCAAGTTTTCACCGGGAAATACACGTTTTCAGGTCCTCCGAGTCCAAAAAAAAAGAAGTGATTTTTAGGAAAATAGTCTGTATGTGTCTGTGTATGAACGGAATGTCTCAAAAATGGAAAAGTAGCAGCAAGCTCAAACTTAGTATTTCCCGTTTAGGTACCACCATCGTGTCAAACACGAAGATTTCGGTCAAAATCCATCAACCGGAAGTGCCACTTTATTAACATAGTGTTATTATCAACCAAACACACAAAGAGCTACAACATTTATTCCGGAAAAATTCATTTAACGGTACTTTTGGGGATAGGTGGGGGTTATGGTTTACCAATAAAGTGCTATTTCCGTTTATTACACGATTCTATCAACAAATAATATTAATTAGAATTAAATATGTTGTCGAATACAGGGTTTTTAAGCTCCAACGATTTTCTTTAAACCTTAAATAATATTAATTACACATGTAAAGTGTTACAATTTTTATTTCAAATATTTCGCTGGAAAAATTCATTTAAGGGGGGGACCTTTTGCGTGAAGAAGTGGGGTTATGTTGTCCTCTAATTGTGCTATTTCAGTTCATTATACAATGCTGACAATTAATTAATAATTAATAGAGATATTTTCCATGGTAGCCTGTTTCATTTTGTGGTCATCGACCGGTTTCGGGCCCAACGCCAATCTTCAGGATGCGTTTGTCAGACAGTGTGATAACATAGACTTGCACAGGGGCGAATTCTGTTTATACACTCCTACTAAATAAGGGGCGGAAATTTGTCTTTTTGTCCGGGGCGACGTAACCGCTATAGCGCGGGCGCTGATATAAGTTGCCAAAATTCCCCCAATTTGAAGTTTGGAGTGTATAAACTGAATTTTTCTCTGTACAAGTCTGTGTTATCACACTGTCTGACAAAACGCATCCTGAAGATATAGGCGAACGCCCGAAACCGGTCGGATGGCCACAAAATGAAGCAGGAGGCTACCACAGAAAATATCACTCTGATGATGCTTTCCAACTCTGTGCAACCAACAACCATAAATAATATTAATTAGAATTATATAAGCAGGGCTCGCTCTAGGGGGGGCCGGGCAACCCGGACATTTGTCCAGACCGCCAAAATGGCTGTGAGTGTAGGAAAAATACTGATATTTGGAATAGTCACGTATCGATTTCTTCGTACGCTAAAAATTTACAGTGCATAGCGTATTTATATTGTTTTATGTCTAAAAGTTAAAAATTACACTATTATTGGAAAATTAACGTAGAACTTATAAAGGACGATGCTTGAACTTGTTTGAACATGCATATACTTCTCTGAACAGAATAGCATTAGCACGCGTGAAGCTCCGCTTCAGCTTGTGTTTGAACATGCATACACTTGCTTAAAAAATATATATATATTCTTAAGGGGCGGCAATTTGTCTTTTTGTCCGGAGCGATGTAACCGCTAGAGCGGGCGCTAATATAAGTTGCCAAAATTTCCCCTTTTTAAGAAAATCGGTTGACGGAAAATGCGTCTATACTTAATAAAGTTTTAAGTTTTTTGTGATTTTCTCCAACAGAAAATGCCGATAGGGTTTTAAACACTAATAAGAATTATAATGTGAAGTGTAATGGCATGGCAGGGTCATAGCAATGTCAAACCTTCACAACACATAACAAAGAAAGAATAATTTATAACTAGTGGCCTAGCCGGCTGCTGTCTTCAAGACAAGGCCGCGGCCAAACAAACAAAACCAAGGGTCAATACTTTACATCAAAGCAAGCAACCGCTAAGGCTGGCCACTGACCTAAATCACTGGTCACCAAAATAACCAAGGTCGCATACTAAGACAGATGTCTTGGTGTGAGTGTTGCTAACACTAATATATAAACTTCGCCCCATTGGAAGTGGGGATGATTATATGATTATACTTCAGTACGTCTTCAAGATTATTATATGAACACAGCAGTTTCCGCGTCCCTATACAGTTTCTATTTATACTTATTTCCTTAGTTTTTGCATCTTAGTTCATTTATTTTAATCATTCTAAATTATTAGTTATTTATCTCCTATTTATTTCTAAATATTTCTTGTTAATAGTTACCATTACTCACGTTTAAATTATTGTACAAATACTGTCTATTTTTATAAATTCCGTGTTAATAATTCGAGCACTAACTTCCAAAAATCTCTAAACTAACTTCCGCCCTCTTCAAGACATCTACTAAATACCTCAGGAATCACAATCAATGATTCCACTACAGAAGAAAATTCACCATTTCGCAGTAACAGAAAGTCATGTAAGTGTTTCATGACCAGGACCTTTTCCTCTAATTGCTGTAAAAGGAAATATTGCAATTGCAATCAAATCGGGTTTTCGCCGTAAATTCATGTGATAAGGTTCTCTGAATGCGAAAACTTTTTTAACGTAGGATAAGTTGTTTGTATGAGTATTTTGGCTATGGATAAAATGAAAATGTTCAGGAAGCTACTGTTTTGAATTTCGTTTAGTGGTAAATGCGATTTCAGTGTATTTTTTTTTTTTTTTTCAGTTTTTTTTCATTATTTTCTCAAAAATGGTTCTTCCCATTTTCTCTAAAACTTCGTATACTACTCTTACAATAAAAATGCATAATGGAATCAATCCCCCGGATTGGACGAAATTTACCACAAAAGCGCTAGTCTCTATTTTTCTGAAATTATCTGTATCAAGCGATAGAATCGCGTTTGCAGGTGTATTTCAACTTTGTCACAAACACTTACACGGCAATTTTTTAAACTGTTCTACCCATTTGTAAACTTTCGAACGGTTTTGTAATGACATGGAAAGTCATACCAATGTCAAAGTGGTTCCAGCCAGCTGCTATCTTAACAAAGGGTGGCAGTAATAAAAGAGCAATTTACAACCAGCGATCTAGCAGGCCGCCGTCTTCAAGACAATGCCGGCCAAACAAACAACAAAGCCCTTTTCAATACTTTACATCAAAAGCAAGCACCGATAAGGTTGGCCACTGACCTAAATAAGGTCAGCAAACTAAGAAGGTTGCACACTAGGACAGATGCCTTGGTGTGAGTGTGGCCAACACCGATATATAAACTCTATCATATACAACGAGAGGATCATTATATCTTATACGACGATACGAGCACGTCCATATACACGAGCAGCAGTTTACGCGACTATACACAGTTTCATTTAAACTTATTATCTTTTAGTAGTGTATCTTAGTTCGTTTATTTTATCATTCTAATTTATTACTTATCTTCTATTTATTCCTAAGTATTTTGCAAGTTATTAGTTACCATTTATACGTTAAAATTATTGTTAAAATACAGTTTATTTTTATAAAATCCGTATTAATAATTCGTTGCACTAACTTCCAAAATCTCTCAACTAACTTCCGCCCTCTTCAAGACATCTACTACATCAGGCATCACATCAAACGATTCCATTACAGTTTAAACAATTATTCTCGTACAATTTTCAACATTCTTTCGTGGATTTCACTACCTTTGATACCCTCTGCAACTAAAAATCTAATTGTTGTGGTGGTTGGTTGGTTCCGCAGAGCTGGGAAGCATCAGAGATATTTTCTGGTCATACCGGCCAGTGTATTATCTGTATTGACGGCTCTGTGCAAGTCTATGTTATTTAACAAAAACATCCTATGATAGGCAAACGCCGGAAACTAGTCGATGACCACAAAAAGAAGTAGTTTTTACCACGGAAAATGTCTCTGAAAAATCTAATTACTAGTTAACTAATTTTATTAGTAAACGCCTACGCGCAATGTTATGGATCACAAAAATTCTACACACTTCTAGTGTTAAATAGGTTACACTTCCACTCCATATACACTACACTCCCAAATACTTGCCTCTCCCAATCTATCTCATGTGACATTGACTAGGAATCATAGCTGAAGAACAAGAAACAACAAATAAACCGAGATATATTTTATAGCATACTATAGCAAACTATAGAGTATCTAAGAATTTTTCCAGTGGGGATTCACTTGCGAATTTGCTCATGCACTTACTATGGTTCACACAGAGGAGGAAACACCCGTCCATCTTATGAAAAATTGTCTGGGTTGTGAGGAGATTAGGTTCAGGGTCCTTGGTCGGAGCAGCATGTCTATCGGACAATAACCCCTTAAGGTTATTGCCCGATTTGTTCGGACTGCGGTGATTCTTAGATGGATTAGGTCCGGGTCTAGATATTTGTTCTAGACCCGGTTTGTTGTTGTTTTTCTTGGGGTAGCTATATGGGCCCAGTGTGGCTTTGGATAGCGTAGGGTTTGGTCCCTCCCCACAGACAAATAATAATAATACCATGGTTCACTGGTGATTTTCGATCTAGACATACCACATTTTGAATCCAAAGCTGTATATATATGTTATTAAACTTTGCTAACAATTTTGCATTTTTCTGCTAGTAACTTGCACAGTATCCGATCAATAATTGGCTTTATGTAGAAGAAAGTCGTTAATTATAGATTAGATTAGATTTGGTAGGGCCACACCTCATTCCACTGCAGCCTTCATTGAAAGGTCTATGGTGGATACTCTGGGTTTATAGCACATCCCTCAGCATCACTCTCTTAATCAGGCCTAGCAAAGCTGAAAGTGGCTGCGTCATGAAGCTCGTGGCTTCGGAATTACTAGTCCCCAGTTGAAGAAACCTTGTTCTCGCCAAGCCGGCACACTCACAAAGGATATGTACCGAAGTTTCCTGCTCGGTTCTGCAGAAATGGCATAATGCGTTGTCTGCAAGTAGTACATGGTGCATGTGCCTATTCAGCCTGCAAAGCCCTATTAGTAGACCCACTATTAGCTAATTATAGATTAAGTTATTACTTTAATTGTCTGTGTAACATTAAGTCCTAGTGCAAGCAATAAGGTGTGTGAAAGTGAAAATACACAGTGGTCGGCTGTCGGTTTTATATATATATATATATATATATGTATAAAACATTAATAAATCTGTCAGTGTTGCTGACAGATAAATATATATAAGATAAAACAATGAAGTGAAGTGAAGAGGGGAGGGGGTGGGGAGGAATCAAAGAATGATTGTATGATGAGTGTATAAGCAAGTTAGATGAAGGGAAGTTATACATGGAATATAATATGAAAGAGTGCAAGGTGAGGTAAGCTCGGCAAGAAGTGCAGAGTGAGTGGAGGGCAGTGCCTGCCTGTCAGATACTCATTACTATGACAACTCTGTCATTTCTCCACCCGTCCGTCCGCCAACCAGAGCCAACACTCCTCTTCAGCACATCAAGTCATTCTCTTCACCACTGTGCGTTCCCTCATCCAGTAATTGATACGGCTCTGACAGCCAAGCGTCACTGTGTTAGACCACGGTTATTATATTAATTCTCAGCCATGTTCTTTTCTCTGTCAAGTTGTTTGAAATGTAGATAATACCCTTCTTTGAACTGTTGTTACTTGGGCACGTTGCTTGGATTTCTATTTTCTAATTCATAGAGGTTTGTGGCCTGTTTCGCGGCTACTCTATAGCCTGAATTCTATACTTATAACTGAATTCAATTATATATTGAATTCTATGCTTATTCTTACTTATTCTATAAGAATATTGTATTGCTACTACTAAAAAACATTCCTAGTTTAGATGTGTATATCAAAATACTTCACGTTCTTTGTGTTCCATATTATGTGTGAAACGTTCAAAACTTCTTCTACTACAACTGACAAATTTACCTCAAAATTAGAATTATAACTAATTATTAGATATCCTTATTATTAGCAGCTGGTTTGAACCAAGAGTGAAACGTTTTGCAGGCTCTATTACAGGATTTCATTATTATATACGTACATAAAGGGTGCAAGAATAGTGTTGTGGTGGTTGGTTCCGCAGAGCTGGAAAGCAGCAGAGACATTTTCCGTGGTAGCCTGCTTCATTTTTTGGTCATCGACCGGTTTCGGTCGTTCGCCCATCTTCAGGATGCGTTTTTCAGACAGTGTGACAACACAGACTTGCACAAAGCAAATTCAGTTTACACACTCCTGTGTATGTTATGTTTCTGTTACACTGACTTAGAGTCAACAAGTGTAGGGTATAACAGAAACATTCAAGAGTTGTAGCCAACCCTCTACACGAACTTGATAACTTTACTCTGACAATGAATGAAAATCTGAAACCGTTTAGGAACATCAAAAATATGCATGCTATGACGGATAAAATACCAGATGTTAACTAGCATTACGAACCCATCCGTTTACACTAGCGTGTAAACTGAATTTGCTCTGTGCAAGTCTGTGTTGTCACACTGTCTGAAAAACGCATCCTGAAAATGGGCAAACGCCCGAAAGCGGTCCATGACCACAAAATGAAGCAGGCTACCACGAAAAATGTCTCTGACAAGAATAGTTACTTTAACTCATTACATGTAACATAGATAATAACTAAATACTGTGAATTCTTATAATTCGAGAAAAAGAATCATTAAAAAACCCACACTCTAAGCTACCAATAATTTTATGAGTGAAATTACTCGCTAACCAGACGGATGGGTCCGAAATGCTGGTTAACATCTGGTATTTTATCCGTCATAGCATGCATATTTCTGATATTCCTAAACGGTTTCGGATTTGCATTCAATCTCAGAGTAAAGTTAACTAGTTCGTGTAGAGAGTTGAAACTACAACTCTTGAATGTTTCTGTTACACCCTACACTTGTTGACTCCAAGTCATTGTGTAACAGAAACATTAATTGTCAACTCGCTACATGAACTTGATAACTTTATTCTAACAGTCCTGAAAGAACCAGGGCCTCCACGATCAAGCCTCTACACTGAGAGCCTTTGAATCCGAAGATGATCTTCATACCCTCATTTTCCTTAAATCTTCAGTCATCTCAGACTTGGCCTTCCTCTTCTCCTGACGTCTTCCGGGCCTTGCGTATAAAGGAGGATTAAGGTTTCAATTCTCGTCCATCCCCTCCACATGTCCCAACCAAGTTATCTTCCTTTCTTAATAAATGAAACAATATCTGCTTCTCTATGCAGAGTTTGCAGCTCCATGTTGGTGCAGCTTCTCCAGCTTCCTCCCTCAATACTAGACTACCTACTATCTTACTACAGACTATTTTGCTTACTACTTTCCTTTCCCATATTCTCAAGATTATCTGGCTCTCTCGGGTCAAAACCCAGCATTCGCTCCCATATAACACTAACGTTCTTAACGGGGTCTTATATATGAGAAGTTTCAATTTTGTAGAAATGGTCCTGAAACACAGGATTTTTTCCCTAATGCATAAAGGCACCTACACATTCGTCGTTTCTAGGGTAACGGGTTACAAAATTTAATTTATAAGGCTCTCTAAAATTTGCGATTTTGGTAGGGTTTAGGGAATCCGCAAGCAATAATTTTAGAAAGATTGGCCTTTTAGGGAGTTAAAGGAAGGGATTAGATTAGATTAGATTCTATTGGGGGATTGGCTCTTCAGCCTGCGCCACCGCGACCCCCAAAAAGGAAGGGATAGAAAAGAAAATTTTGGATTATCGGGGAAAATAAAAACAATACAAAAACAAAACAACACAACACAACACAGCAGGATTGGTGATGGAAGAGCCCAGCGGAGGCCTTATGACAGAGGACCACCGACTGACAGAAAAGATATGTATTCAGATGATAGTAATAAGGATAATTATGATATTCATACTAGTAATAACGATGTTAATATTAGATAATTATTATTATTATCTAATGATCTAATAATTATTAATTATTATCTATATTATTAATTATTAAGACTTATCATTATTGTTAGGGTGGTCGATAGAAAAGCGGAAAATTTGAGGGTCAGATGAGATCATGAATGCGTGCTTACTCGTTTCTATTTTGATTTGTTTAGATCATGAATAAAATGCATGATTTTAATATCATAAAATGCGTGCTTACTCATTTCTATTTTGATTTGTTTTAGGTTCTATTTGATACCCACATCATGGAAGGAAACAGGAAACAGCTTTTAGACTTTCAAAGGCAAGTGATTATTCTTTTCAAAAGTGAAAATCCGACTTGGGGACTGACAAAATGTCTAGCTATGTTACCAACTTTTTTTTCAACGATTACAAGGCATCAGTTTAATAATGTTGTTGCAACTTTGAAACGAGAAGGTCCTGAAACTGCTGATACACGCCAAAAAGGAACGGGTCCAAAGAAACGAATTTCGGACGAAGCACGTGCCACAGTGAAAGATTTGGCTGTTCACCTGTGCGACACGGTGCAATGAACAGACGTCATTTCAGTCAACGAGAAATCGCTCGACATCTCAATAAATCGAAAAGACAGTGTCTGAAATTCTCAAAGAAAGTGAACTGAAATGCTATCGTCGAATAAAATGTAACCTCCTCAGTAAGCGACATCAGGAAATGCGCAAAAACAAGTCGCTTTGAACCAGAGTGTGCTTGGAAAAGAGTATGGTTTTCAGACGAAGCAGGTTTTCATTGCGACCGCCTTTGAATAGACAAAATGATCGAATTTACCGAGAAGTGCGTGCAAAAACTGACATAGCTGAGGAAGATCTGCTTGTGGAATATGACAATTTGCAGCCATCTGTTCTTTGTTATGCTGCAGTTTCATGGTATGGTAAAACAGAGCTTCGATTTCTTGAAGGATATTATCAGAGTCCTGAAGGCAGGAAGAAAAAAACAATAAACCAACAAGTTTATTGTGAAGAGATGTATCCACAGATGTTCAGCGATATACGAAATGTAATGGACGACCAAATATGGACATGGCAGCAGGATGGTGCCAGGGCTTACACAGCAACGGCTTCAGTTCAATTTCTTCAGCAATCTACTCCTGATTTCATTGAACCGGAAGATTGGCCCTCCAAATGTACAGACTTAAATGTCATGGATTACTGCGTTTGGAGCTTGTTATTAACAGAGCTTCAGAATTGTCGACGTGACATAAACTCTATTGATGATTTGAAAACGAACTTGGGAAGAGCTTGGAACGATATCTCACAAGTTACCCTTCAAAACGCTACACGAGCTTGGATTTCTAGGTTAAGACGCTGCTCTGAAGTGCACGGACGATATTTTGAGCATCTATGAGTGTAATATAACATATGCCTTTAAAAAACTTTGTAAAAGTTATTCTTTGTAAAAATAAATAGCTGTTTGACAAATTTTCCGCTTTTCTTGCGACCACCCATAATAATGATAAGTCTGGGAAAGCCACAAGAGATCGCTGACTCGCGAGAATCCAAGTTGGCTATGTACGCGGCGAAGGTGATGAAAAACAAGGATATTAAGGCGAATATTCATGATACTACTACTGATAGATAATAACAGTAACAACAATAAAATTAATTAGGAAGTATCTATGGAAACAGATGGTGCAAACTTGACTGGTTGGAATAAGCCTACGGACATAGGTCCCCTACATTCTACATGTAGAAGGTCGGAACGGGAATGTGGGCAATACCCATCGAGTCACATTCGGTAAATGGATATATACAGAGGACAACAGCTATTCAACTTGATATCAGAGCTGAGGGTAAAAACCGAATGAAAATCATAACAGAAACACATGAAGCGGCTAACTACCTAATTAACTTCAGAGGTTTGGAAAAACGAAACTTGAGAGCTTATATTCCAGAATGTCGAATCTATTCGAAGGGGGGGTCATTAGAAGGAATGGAAGTATCCTTTTCAGTGGTGGAAATTCTGCACCTCCTTTAAAGTGAAATTTCTGTGAAAAAGGTAGAAAGTGTACATAAAAGATCCGAAAATAGGCCTCTGGAAACTTGTTTCTTGACCGTCAATAGTCAAAAAATTTCGAGGCACGTCACTTTGTTTGAGGCTCTGAGTGAAGGTTCAGTGTGGAGCCCTATGTCCCTCATTGTCTCCGACATGAACATTCAAGCATCCAGTGTAGAGGCGAGACAATGCAGTATATGTAGATTCTCACTTTTATGTCCACAAACGTTTCGTTCCTTTCTGTGACCAAAACCCCGAAATATTTATACGCCTCACAAGAAATGAATTCGCGTTTCTCCAAGCAAACATTTCCGGGTTTTCTTACTTGCTACCGCGAGCTTCTCATATATCATGTCATTTCACAGCATTTATTCTGAGATTCAAATTCTTGAAGCGCTTCTGCAAGTGCCGAAGCAATTTGATCGAGGCACGATCGCAATTTGGAATTTATACCATAATTTATTGGTACTAAAATATATTTTAAAAACTGTGTGAAAAAGTTGGATGAATTGATTGAGACATTATTTTTATAATTAAATAATTAATAAACAAAATTAATGAATTCAAAACTGTCAAAGTTTTTTTTTTTATAGTTTATTACGTCAAACAATAAATAATAAACAAACAAATAGAAATAATTTATGATCTTTAAAAAATAAGTAAGAATAATAAAATACAATAAAAAAATAAAAAAATGTAAAATTTACATTTAGCATGTAGGTAGGTTAGGTTGGAGCAACTTAATAATAATAATAATCATAATCTCATCACAATCATTATATTAGTCTCTTGTTTATTGTTTATTGTTATTGTTGTTGCTGTTGCAAGTAGTTGTAGTTAGTTAGAATGGAGACAAAATGAATTGAGGACAAAAGAGATATACCGGTTGTATGAGTGTGTTGACAAGGGTAGGACATGTAAAGTG
Source organism: Triatoma infestans (assembly GCA_011037195.1). Taxonomy (NCBI): domain Eukaryota; kingdom Metazoa; phylum Arthropoda; class Insecta; order Hemiptera; family Reduviidae; genus Triatoma; species Triatoma infestans. The sequence goes on from JAAEAF010010075.1 coordinate 33,415, forward strand.
ACAAAGGATGGGAATTTGTGCGTCCGTATGTGTATTACTGTTTGTTATGCCGCGTTGTGCGTACGTATAGGTTGAGTTGGTTGGTTGTTTAGTTGCACAATCCTTTGTAACAACATAGTACATAGTGGTATGGCATATATATATATATAGACACACACACACACACATATATATATATATATATATGTGGTTGTTACATCACATGAAAGCTTTGTAAAGTGATTAAAGTAAATCCCTCTACTACAACAGATCAACAACATGTTGCAAGCTGCCACCAGTTGTTGTTATTATATTCTACACTTGTCAATTTATGTTGACAAGTATCGTCCAGTATCATTCAGAAGAATGAGAACTGTAGGTTGATATTATAAAGGGGATTGCTTTAACAAACAGACTGACAGAAAAAAAAGAAGAAAAAAATTAATAAATATTAAAAAGTAGAAATAATTCAGAGTCTAAGAGGATTTTTAGAAATGTAAATTTAATAAAATGAAAAAAGGGGGGAGGGGGAATCATAATAAACTTGTAAATATTCATTCGGTAGCTGGATCATTAAAATACAAGGGAATTTACATCTTTTATTCTCTAAACAGGGAATATCTACTTAATATAATTCTTATTGTACTGGGAACTGCGATTTTTTTTTTTTTTAAATCTATATACCTAGGTTTATAGAAAAAGTACAGGAACTTTTTAGTTTGTTTTAATTTTATTTTATTTTTTTTCTAAGGCATTATTGGGCTGTTGGCGATACTTTGAGACCATTTAGCCGTGCGCTTAATGAAAAGCTAAAGTTGCCAGGAGGCACTACGTGGAAGAGGTCTCATTTGACCCCACCCCCCATTTGCGGTGGAGATGGACGAAAGTGGGAGAAATTGGTGGAATCAAGCGGTATGATTCCCGCCACTCTTCCGCGTTCGGTTGCTGTTGCCTGCTTTCCGTATGCTGACGGGCCACGATCTGCTAAAGAAGCACCTCCACCGTATAGGGATTGTTGACACCTCTATTGCCCTTTGTGCGGCGGGGAAGATATGACAGGGAAGCATTTAGCTCTTTGCCCCGAACTAAAAGATGTTACATCATCTGTGCAATCCACTTTCGTGTATGATGCACATTTTCTAGTGGGCTGCCAGAAGAAGAATGGCCGAAAGGCCAAACTAATGGCATTGTAAAAAAAAAAATAATGTTTCATATATAGTTTGTTTTTTTATTGTCCATGGGGAGGGACCAAGCCCTATGCTACCCAAAGCCTTTCTGGGCCCATATAGCAACCCCAAATTCGGAGCCTTCTCAGTGCACTGCTGGCCTTCGGACAGTGTTCTCTCATTACAGACAACACTGTCCATCACAGGACAGTGAGCTATAGGAGGCACCTAGGAAGAGAAAAATCTAAGGGCAGCAGCTGGACTAGAACCCGGGATCTCCGCGTTGCTAGTCCAGCGCGCTACCACTGACCTAATCCCTTCTTTCATATATAGTTACCTTTTAACCTATAAAGGAAATGTAAGGCAATATTCCCAGTCCTTCGCTTTTGGCCGCAAGTTTCCATTGCACATGCCCAACCATTCTTTCCATGACATCCTCCTTCCATCCTTTCAGGATGCTGTCTCTTTCTGTTTCGAGAGGGCCTGTTTTTTTCTTTCTTCCTGGGGGAAGGGGAAGCACAAAGGCATTCTCCGTGGACTATGATGACTGCTTCTTTTCTTTTACTTCCTAGAAGAACCATAAAAGCGATCTTCGATGGTGATCTATTTTTATCTTCTTCCTTACTTTGATTGTGTACGTATATTTGAATGAAATATCTCAAAAAATGAAAAACTGTAGGAAGTTAAAACTTGATTTTCCGTTTTAGGTATCAGTATCATATATCTGACTGTAAGGCAGCGGTTCTCAAACTGTATGGGGCTCCCCCGAAGGAAGATGCCGTAACTTTACAAGTGTGAGGCGTCAAATACATGAACAAAGTAAGGCATCGGATATATTTTTTTAATTAAGTTAAAATATAATTATTAAAAGGAAAGCATTAAAATAAAACATTTCTAGGACATAGATCTAATGACTAATACGACTCGTATGTGCCTGTTTTGAAGTATACAACCTGTCCAGATTTGGTTTCATATGCGAGTTAGTCACTATGACTCTACACTTTACAGACAAAGACAAATACAGTACACAAGCTAGGGTCTCCGTCCATAGTTAATTGGTGAAAGCCAAGGAAGAAGGAAGGGATTAGCTCAGTGGTAGCGTGCTGGACTAGCAACGCGGAGGTCCCCGGTTCGAATCCAGCAGTGCTGCCCTTAGATTTTCTCTTCCTAGTATAATGGGTATGATGAAAGAGAGAAATGGTTTGGTTTGAATGAACACTGTATAATGTAAAAATGACACTGACTGCCTGGACTTTACACTAAAATGGTACACTATGGTAGAGTGGTACGCTGAGTCAGTGTAAAACTAAATTTGCTCTGTGCAAGTGTGTATTATCACACTGTCTGACAAACGCATCCTGAAGAAGGGCGAACACCCGATGTCTACAAAACTAAGCAGGCTACCACGGAAAATGTCTCTTATATTATTTATTTAGTGAATATTTATGTACAATAGATGCAACAAGTAAATATGATATAAGAAATATTCTGTATCATGCAATGTCATGAATGGCAGAGTTATCCAGTGATAACTGGACATTAGATATCCAGGAGGATCGCAGAGCCAACGGTGCTTCAACCGTTTCGTTGGGGATTACCTGGGAGTGACTTTGAATAGAGGGCTTGGACGAGGGGATTTGGATGGAGGGATAGGTGACTGTGGAAATTCGTTGTTTAGGGATTTTGCGAGCGCGTTAATAAATGGGATCTTCAGGTCGTAGTGAATGATGCGGTTGGGAGACGTAACAAGGGGCTTCGGAGGATGTGCGTAGGATTTTTGACTGAAGGATTTGTACAGTTCTAGCCCGTATGTCCAAATTGGAGCGAACAATGAGATATGAAGTTGTCTTTTGTTCAGAAGTGTTTGTTTAGAGCTTTTTGTCCAAAAGTCTAGCCAGAAGTTTGAAGCGTTGTCCCTTAAGTGGGAGTGCCAAATTATGTTTTTACCGTAAACATATGTTTTGAGGTCCCTTGAATACGAAAAAAAGAGGTTCTTGACGAAAACGTCTGTTTGTGTTTTAGCAGAATACCTCAAAAAAAAAACTTTGTAGGAAGCACAAAGTTGATATTTCGTTTAAGTATTAGCATCATATCAGACACGAAGATATCGACCGAATCCGGTCAACCGAAAGTGCGACTTTTCTGAGTGGATTTTTTTTAGTTTTTCTAAGAAAATTTTTTCGTGATTTTCACAAAAACGGTTCCAACGATATTGTTTAAACTTTGTATATTATCTACACCAAGTAAAGTAATGCCTATTTTTTCAGGCGGGCTTAACGTCCAACTACCAAATTAGGTGTCGTGTACTGGGGCGGAAGCACTTACTTTACTAATAACATTTTTCATACCAATATAAAATTTAGCAGTTATACGTGGGGCAGTTAAACTTGAAATGCTTGTTGCATAGGATAAAATCGTATCACTTTTATTTGTAACATTTTTCAAAATTTCTTGATTAAATTGTATTAATTAAAAAAACCTGATGTGAAACACTCACACAACTTTCTCTTACTACAGTTCTCAAAATTATAACTGACAAATTTTATAGTCAGTGTGACCAAATTTAATAAAATTCGTCGAAAACTGAAAAAAAAAAAACTGTTCAGTAAAAGCGCACTTCCGGTTTACTAATTTTCTTTGAAACTCGGAATTTTGGTCATCTATTTATTTCTAATTAATTATGTTTGAATGATAGAATTGTATAATCAACTATGATAGCACTTTAGAGAAAAACATAACCCCACCCTTCCTTCAAAAAGTGCCCTTAAATGAATTTTTCCAGAGAAATGTTTTTAAATAAAAGTTGTAGATCTTTTTATTATTTAGATGATAGAATTGTTTAAATAAACTGAAATAGCACTTTAGATGAAAACCTAATCCCACCCCTCCCCCTAAAGTGCCCTTAAATGAATTTTCCCGGAGAAATGTTTCAAATAAAAGTTGTAGCTCTTTGTATGTGTGGTTGATAAACAAGTTTGAAGAAAATCGTTGGGAGCCATTTTTGAGAAAATCGCAAAAAGTAAAAAAAAAAAAACAAATAGTAAAGTTGGTACTTCCGGTTGAGGAATTCTGACAGATAACGTACTATCAGATTTCATGGTGATACCTAATCGGAATATCAAGTTTGAACATTCTACGATTTTTCGTTTTGCTGTTCATATACACACCCACACACACAGACCATTTGCTAAAAACCACTTTTTTGGACTCAGGGGACCTCAAAACGGATATTTCCGGTGAAAACTCGATATCGAAAGTTTGACATGATTACAATGCTTTCTCGAACTAGGGGAGGAGTAAGAGAAAATAAAAATGGGTTATTAAACTTAATGAAAATAAGTTCCAAAACAATTACCTTCATTCTACGTCGCAATACTCTTCCCCCAGTCTACTGCAACTTAATTCCTTACCAGTGGTCAACGTTGCTCGCTATCTTGGGCTTTATTTAGACCGAAGACTTACCGGGGAATCCTCATATACGACTTAAAAAAATAGACCTAAACAGACGTTTTCGACAACTTAAAAGACTACTGGACAACAGATCTAAAATCTCTCTACCCTACTACAATCCAGAATCCTCCGTAACATTTAGATGAAAACCTAATCCCACCCCTCCCGCTAAAGTGCCCTTAAATGAATTTTCCCGGAGAAATGTTTCAAATAAAAGTTGTAGCTGTTAGTATGTGTAGTTGATATAAAATATGTGTTAATATGTGTAGTTTGAAGAAAATCGTTGGAGCAATTTCTGACAAAAACGCAAAAAGTAAAAAAAAAACAAGTAGTAAAGTGGTACTTCCGGTTGAGGAATTCTGACAGATAACGTACTATCAGATTCTTTTTACCCTCCTTTTTACGTTCTCCAACCGAACCATACACACTCCGACCTTAATACAGCGTTCATAGCTTAAATCGCCCAAACCTTTTACAGGAAATTCCACCTTAACCTACAGTTTCACATAAAATCTTTAGTTCAATACCTGTCTTCCCTAACTCTTCCTAGTAACCCTACTAGACGTCTTAAAAGGTAATGGCCTCGTGATCTCCTCTCAAGTGAAGTGAGTGAATAGTAATTTTGTGTTGTTTTGGAATGTTACCATTGGGTAGCTTCTCCATTCATTATGTATGTACGTTCTTTGTAATAATTGTTACTGATAGCGTTTATTGTTACTACTCGCTCCAATTTGGACATACGGACTAGAAATGTAGAAATCCTTCAGTCAAAAATACTCCGTGCATCCTCCGAAACTCCTTTTTTTTTACGTCTCCAACCGCACCAATCCTATTTGTCAATGACCTCGCCAAATCTCGATACAACTAATTCCACAGTCACCTATCCCTTGCTAAAGAAGGAGCTAAGGATATACAATTAATGCCGTCCTACAATAAGTTTCCAAAGTCGTACATCAAAAGTGAACTAGAGAAAAGAAGCTTTGAAGAGTGGGAAATGAAGTGGCAAAATTCACAAAAAAGGAATTTTTACAAAGAAATTTATCGCGCACGTTCATATTAGACAGAAACTAAATCCAAAAATCAATTACCGGTTAACCCAAGTATTAACAGGACATGGTCAAAGCAGAAATTATCTTTTATAGATTTCATATTATAGATTCACCTTACTGCCCGTGTGATCCCACATGTACTAAGATTCAGGATTTCACCCATCTAAATATATGACTGTCCACTCTTAGAAAACGCCAGAGCTAGGTTTATCAGCTGTGTATTGAGAACTGGAAGACATTGGCCATTGCCAGAAGACCAGTTGATCATGCAGGAATTCATCGACGAATTCATCAATTTTTTTGAATAAATGAAACTTTGTAAAACTTTAAATTTTGAACATTTCTATTTTATCATTTTATTGTAATTTCTTGAATTTATTATCGGCAGTTAATAATATTCATTTCCAAAATTGTACATATTCATTAATAATTTATTTTTACAGCATATTTAATATATTTAAAATGTAAATTTTTTAATCTTATTACATGTAGTATCAATGGAGCATGTAGACATATTGAAATAAAAAAAAAATAAAATAAAGTCACCTATCCCCCCATCCAAATCCCCTGTCCAAGCCTTCTATTCAAATTCACTCCCAGGTAATCCCCAAAGGGACAGCAAAAGCACCATTGGCATAGCATAGATAAAGATTGGCATAGCTTTGGCCAAGCATAGATAATGATTAAAAAATAAAAAAAATTGTATTAATTAGTTGAAGAGAAAGTTGTGTGTGTGTATTTTTTTTAAAAATAATTGTTGATATAAATTTATTAGGCAAATATGGTAATATAATGTGATTGTATTAATACGACAATTTAGTCAGTTGAGGCTATAATTAAAAAAAAAAACAAAAAAAAAAAACAGATATAACTGATACTTTATTAGTCGTAACATAACTCCAAAGCTTGTATCTTTAGAATTAACATCAATAACTCTTTTTCCGCCCCCGGGACCAAAGCCTGCATGTTTGTATATATATATATACATCATTGATCAGATAATATTGATGATGTACATATATTAATATTAAATTAAGCATCTAACCAAGAATTGATGGAGCAAAGATTTCATCTCCATCTTAATCTAAATCATCATACATAATTTTTAAACAAATTATTCCCCCCAATCAGTTTGATAACGGTATTTTAGAATGTGCAATTAAATCTTTCAGTTTTTTTTTATTATTATTTTATTATTATTATTTTGCTTTCCTAATAAGCTATTTCTCGCTGTCCCTCTGACTCCTATTTGGTTCGACAGAATCATTAAAATGACTAGGAATAGTTTATGCGGCAAGGTGTCGAGTTCTATTGATAGCTTAATTTAAAAAAAAAAAAAAAAATTAAAAAATGATTTGTACCGTTATTTTATTGGAGAAGAAGATATCATCTTGTCAGACTAATCAATTACAACTTTTTAGTATTAAGTAAATTGGTTAACTTAAAAAAAAACGGATTTAAGCGACCTCATTCCCGACCTTTTAGTTTGAAACTTCTTTTCTTCTTAAAGGAAAAAAAAGGTGCGGAGGACCTCACAAGATACTCAATTTATAATTATTACCCACTCAGAAATAAAAAAAAAAAAAGATTTTAGAATAAAGATTGAAACAACCAAGGCCGTGTTATTAAAACGTCTTGTTTAAAATGCGGATCACATTTTTTAAAAAGCCTCCTTCTACTAAGCTAGCGTAAAATTGCAATTTGTTAAATAATAAATTGAACTTAAAACTATTCCCCCTTTTTAACATTTTTTATTTTTACTATCTTAATATTTCTTTTTAATTAATTTTTATATCATATTCATTTTTGTTGATTATTAAAACATTCTAATTTTTTTTCTTTAATATTTAAGATTTCATTTTTTTTTTTAAATAATCATTTATGATACTTTTATACTTACAATTAATTTAACACCTGCAGATACTTTTTATATTTATTTATTATCTTATGTATATATTGACGCACTCACACATTCACATATACACACAACATACACACAAATATATTCACACACACATTGGATAGTTATAATTCCTTTAAACTTGGATTTTATTTACTAAATTTATTTATCTTTGTAGGGGTAGTGAACCCCCACCACTCATCCACACTAGCGAGTGAACCCCCACCACGCATCAGAGAGAAAGAGCCCCTCTCGAGAGAGAGGAGAGGGGATATATATACGAGAGACAGAGTCAAAAAGAGATATTCTGTTCACAGTCTCACAAATTGTATTGAATTGTACACATCGTTTAGCCACGTCAGTCTGTCTGTTCAGTTCTTGTAGTGTAAAGTATACAGTCCTTGGCAGTCAGTCATATACATATATATCAATTATATATCTTATACCGATATTGAGGTGTTATTTATCTATCAACATCTACAACCAACATCTCCTCCTACAACCATTACAATCTTTAATATTATATGATAAAGATGCCGAGGCATGTTTGGCATTGAAAGGAATGAGATGGCGAAGATAGGCGCTGTGATAGATGCAAGAAATATAAAAATATATTTAATTTGAAAAAAAATCAAAATTATGAAGAAAATGTGACCATTTCCTTGCAAAAGGACTATTCAGGTAGAAGACCACTATTGTCTTTTAGAGTTTATGAAGTTGATAGCATTTTCTATTCCTTGTTCTCACAGGGGAAGATTTGAACGAACAATTGGAAGACATTCCTTCAAGACAGTCTAAAAACAGACATTCAAGCCAGAACATTACTTCAGGAATCGCTATCTTAGAATCAGTGCAGTTCCACAATATATTAATAAGTTTATAATATCTTTGCAAATAACTTGTAGTTATTATTTTATTAGAATATATTTATTGTTAGCAGTGATGACTACTTTCTTATTTCTGATACTTCTCTCTTAAAACATATATACTTACAAGCCCCTTTACTAAACCGCTCGTGCTACACCAACTACTGCTACAAAAGCACACAACAACTCAACACACCAAATACATTTCAGCGCTATGATCCCGGTTTTAGGGCCGGAACATTTTTGTGTGGTCAGCGACCAGTTTTTCTTGGAAGAACTTAGGATGTAGGAGGAGGCGAAGAGATCTCAACTCTGGTACTTCCTCCCCGGTTCGCGGCCGGCCAAGATCTACCTAGGAAATTATACCCAACGGAGATCGGAGGCCTACATCGGCTTGAGTAAGAACAAGCTCCGCGTTCTTACGGGTTTCCACACGGGGCATTGCCGACTTATTGGACACCTGGTAAAGCTCGGTGAAACTGGGACAGCTCATGCAGATTCTGTGAGGAGCTGGAGGAAACTCCATTACATCTCCTAACAGACTGCGAGGCTGCCGCTCAGAGAAGATTCAAGAACCTGGATAGCTACTAGGTGGAGGAGGGTGATATACCCTTTCTAGAGTCCGTCAGGGTATTAGGATTCCTCAGAGATCTCAACCTGATGGAGGATTTATAGAACGGACGTTCAGTTGGG
>JAAEAF010010076.1:0-19476 GCA_011037195.1 Triatoma infestans
ATCATTTCCTTTGTCTGTCATCTTAGAGTGGTTATCTCAAAGAAAATTACATTTATTTATTAATTAAAAAAAAAAAAAAGATGCCGTCTTGAACAAAAATACTAAGTCCATTACTGTTTAATTAAAGGTTAAAGTAGGGATTGTTTATTGTACACCTCATACCCAAACACATGTGCTTTATTGCCATGTCAGTAGTTTTATGTAGGTCGAGTAAGGTTGGTGACCTCAAATACATTGGCTGAAGGCGGAAAAGTAGGTGCCAGAAACAATTAGAATAAATGCGCATGCTTGTATCCTTTCTTTTGCTCAATTCAATAGTCTTTAAATATTAACGTTTGTTGTGAATTTTTAGCATTATCACTTCAGCCTATTCACTTTAATGACCTGTCAAAAACTCTTTGAACAAATCACTTGTTCAGTAACAAAGCACTGCATTTTCATCAAATAATTAATCATTTCTTGTCAACATCAGGATATCTTGGTCTGCAATTAAAACTATAAAATATTTTTCAGTATAAGTAGAATATATAATTAACTGTATATACGTAAACAAACAAATACGTATACTGTATAAACTAACAAATAATATGAAATTTATTTTAATGCAAAATTAAAGTAAACATTCTATTATTTTGAAAGGCAAGAGTTTGGAACAATTTAAAAATCTGGTATGAAACAGTCACAAGACTTTCACTTACTATTTTTAAATAGTTATAATTGAGAAAGTCTGGGGAAAAGAGAACCATAGTTACTTTTTCCCCAGAACATTTCAAATGAACGGCCATACCTTCTTGCATGTGTTGCCCAAGTTTTATTTCAATAGACCAACTGTAGGTGGCAGCACATTTTTTTTTTTTTGATCAGCTGTTTATTTTTGGTGGGAATATCATCTGAGTGGCTGTGATACTGTTTGATACTGATGTTTCAGTATATTAACGAGTAATGATAATGTCAATATTGCGGGTGAAGAAGGCTATATGGGACGGAAACTGAAAGGTAGAGCTTCAGAATACAGAATTTAATTACTGTTGTTCACAAAATTATTTACAAAATATATTTCTGCATAAATAGGGCCTATAATGTTAATAGTTTACATTTGCATTTTTTAAAAATCTAACATGATTTTACCCATAAAAATTATGTTAAATGTGCTACATACTCATCCAAAACTATGGTATTAAAAGAGACTATGGTTGCAGTGACTCAATAACAGAGACACAGTAATAAGTAACATTCAATGAACGTTTTCATAAAATTAATGTTTTTACCTATGGGCCCCTTTTCCCCAGACCTCCTCAATTGACAAAATTTCTTCAGACATATGAATTTTACTGAATTTATACTTGTAATCAATTTTATATCAATAGCAGAATCTAAATTTAATAAAATTAACTTTTTTGTGGAAAGCATAATTTCCTACACACACGCTTAAGTTTTTTAAATGAACTTTCTCAGAAAAAACATTCAAACGAAACTTATAGGTCGCTGTATTCAGAGTTAGTATCTCCGTCGATGTTGTTATAGAGGAAAACCTAACCTCACCCCTCTCCCAAAAGTGCACTTAAATCAATTTTGCCGGAGAAATGTTACAAATAAAAGTTGTATCTTCTTAATATGTGTTGTTGATATAATATGTATAATATGTTTTTTTTAAAAACAAAACGTTTGAAACATTTTTGAGAATATAGCAAACAAGTGAAAAATCCATTGGATCCATAGTGATAACCAATACGGAATACCAAATTTGACCATTCTGATTTTTGAGCTATGCTTTTCACAACATACATACAAATACACACAGAATATTTTATAAAAACCACTTTTTTTGGACTCAAAACTTGTATTTCCGTTGAAAACTCGCTATAGAAAATTTGACACGAGTTTACAAAATTGTAATTGACAAATTTTATAGTTAGTATAACAAATTTAATGAAATTCGTTAGTGTTTATATGAAAAAAATCGTGAAAACTGAAAAAACTGTGCGGTAAAAATGCACTATTGGTTTACTAGTTTTCTTAGAACTGAATTTTGGCAATCTATTTATTTCTAATTAATTTTGTTTAGATGGTAGTATTGTGAAATCAACTAAGATAGCACTTTAGAGGTTATACATCCCCCTTCCCCAAAAGCCCCCTTAAATGAGTTTATCCGGAGAAATGATCCAAATAAAAGTGGTAGTTCTTTATATGTGTAGTTCACATTCCTAGTTTAAAGAAAATCGTTAGAGCCGTTTTTAAGGAAATAATAAAAATAGAATTTTTTTTTTGTAAAAATGTACTTTCGGTCATCCGATTTTCTTCAAACTAGGAAATTCAACAATATATTTAATTCTAATGAATATTATTTAGACGATAGAATTGTGTAATAAACCGAAGTAGCACTTTAGAGGAAATCGTAACCACACCCCGCCTCCAAAAGTGCCCTTAAATGAATTTTCCCCGAGAAACGTTTCAAATAAAAGTTATAGCTTATTGTATGTGTAGTTGATATAAAAAGTTTAAAGAATATCGTTGGAGCCGTTTTTGAGAAAATCTCAAAAACACAAAAAGAAAAAATTCAGTGACGTGGCACTTCCGGTTGAGGAATTTTGACAGATAACTTACTGTTAGATCCCATGGTGATACCTAAACAGAATATAATTGGACTTGATTGCAATAGTTCCTCTTGCTAGGAGTAAGAGAAAGTAATGCGCAGACATACACTAACTTTCTTTCACATTTAGGTAATTGTAAAACTTTTATTTCTTGTGTAATTTGTTGCCATTCAAGTGTCCTAGGCGGGGAAGTTCCTTGGAAGGAATTTTAAAGAAAAATTTATATCAGCATTCGCTTGGAAACTAAATGATTGTTACTACTTTTCTTCAATTTACACAAAATTGTTTATTATATGAGAATTCAATGCGGGCTGCTCTAATCAGAGAACTTTATTAGCTATCTATTTTTGCACCGTAATATTTTCTATTTAATTATTTATAGCATTTAATATATTTCTTTTTTGTTTATATAGTATTAAAGTAGAATAAAACATTAAATAATTGCAGAAGGTAAGTAGCATGATCACAAAGATACTCTGGCGCCTATACAGAGCACATACACTCACACACACATATATATATATAAATTAATGTCTGCACCTTGACTTAGATGAGTGACCCTCAGTTATGTTTAACCATTGTATACGCTTCTATATAACAAAATAATGTATTATATTTCAAGCTTGACCGAACGAATTCGATTCGCCTTCATGGACATTTTCTATATTACCTTTTATATTTGCACTGAAAACTGGAATAATCCGAAACGAGGCCATTTATTATTGAAATAATAGTCATTGTTTGAATGTTATTTCAATAATTGGAAACAATAATAAGTTCCAGGAAATAGTAATGCAAGTGATTATTTTTGTTTAAATAATAAAATCAATATTATTTGACAAGAAAGAGTTTGAATGACGTGGAACTTTCGTACACATCGAGGCCTGGGTATACCAGAGATGTAAAATCACTTTGCCCTCTAGCATAACATAATTATAATAATATAAATAATTATGTGGAAGACTAATTTTCCAGTCAAGCAGCAGAGTGCAGCACAAGCTTCTAGCAAACAATGAAGGGCCTATGTGTTATGGTGACGATAAGAAAAAGGTTAGATATTTAACGTTCGTTTTGAATTATAAAAAGATTGTTGTGTCGTGTTTTATGTTGATTAAGTTGACTAATGGTGTTCATATAACTGAGTTGAGTTTAAATGCAATATCAATTTAAATAATTGCCATTATTATAAGTTGTTCAGTGTAACTATGATTATAGTTATGTGTATTATTTTGAACTTTTAAATTTGATATTTATAACTAAATGGTCACTTTCTGCATTATTCCCAATTCCCACATACATATAATTTTACAAGAGATTGTTAAAAAAGATGTAACAAGTTGATGAAATCAGCGTAGTGCTTTGATTTCATTTACATACCGTAGTGGAAATAGTGTGTTTCTGTCAAAACTATAGAATATGAAGAAAATTTTTCAAACCGCGTTTTTTTTTAATTATTATAATAAAAAAAAAACTTTGATTAACTTTACTGTTTGCAAAGTGTGCTGAGCATAAGATAATTTTATTTATCTCTTCTATTATTATCTTAACTCTTACATTATTTCTTTTTATGAATGTTAAAAGAAAGAGTAAACAATTACTACACTTTTTTATTCTTGTAAATAAAAAAAATATAAAAAAAGTGTTGGGCACATTTCACCAGAAGATAAGGATTTTCAAAAAAAATGAAGAAAAATAGTCTGCAATTGTCTGTTAGACATGGAAAAACTAAGCCCACTAATGCATGGAACATTCAAATGTTTCTCCACTAGTACAGATATTATGGCTTTAAAGGAGAAAATGATTAGAATTATAGAAATGAATACCAAACTAAAACAAGAACTAATTACTACTATACAGCAAGAGCAGAAATATTTTAAAGAATACTGTGGAATAGCTAGTAAATAAGACTTGTTATAAAAGGAGAATTAAAGAATGATTTGTACAAAATGGAATATGAAATTGTGAAAGGATTATGTGTTAATGTTCTAGATTTGAAAAAGTATGTTATTGCACAAGATCACCAACTCGTTTTCCATCTGTAGAAAATAAGCGAAATTAATTTTGAAAAATGCCAACAAATTACAAGGAACTGGTGTATACATTCTGACTGGCCTTCTAGAAAGAAAATTTGAGATAATGATCACTTGGCGAGAATTACAGGTAGGAAATCACCTATATTATTTACAAAAATAAATAGTGTACATGGGACTTTTGACATCTGGTGACTCTGAAGAAATAAGTGACATTTTAAAAAGTTATTTATTTAAATAGTAATCATTCTATACCTATAACATTTGTCATTTAATCGTCACTTTTTACTTTCTCTTACTCCTTATAAGAGGAAGTATTATAATCGTGTCAAATTTTCTATAATCGAGTTTTCACCGGAAATATCCGTTTTGGAGGTCCCGCGAGTACAAAAAAGTGGTTTTTAAGCAAATGGTCTGTGTGTAGGTATGTGAACAGCGTAACTCAAAAATGAAAAACCGTGGAAAGTTGAAACTTGATATTCCGTTTAGGTATCACCATGGGATCTGACCCTAAGTTATCTGTAAAAATTCCTTAATCGGAAGGAAGTACCACTTTAGTAGTTGTTTTTTTTACTTTTTTGCAATTTTCTCAAAAACGGCTCCGACTATTTTCTTCAAACGTGTTATATCAACTACATATACAAAGTGCTACAACTTTTATTTGTAACATTTCTCTGGGAAAATTCATTTAATGACAGTTTCGGGTGAGGGGTGGGGTTAGGTTTTCAGCTAAAGTGCTATTTCAGTTTATTAGAAAATTCTATCATCTAAATAATGTTAATTAGAATTAAATATGTTGTTGAAATTTCGAGTTGAAAAAAATCGGATATCTGGAATTGCGTTTAATTTACCACTTTACTAATTGATTTTTTAACTTTTCCGGGATTTTCTCAATAATTCCTCCAATGATTTTCTTGAAACTTCTTATATAAATTAAACATACAAAGATCTATAATTTTATTTAAAACATTTGTCTGGTAAAATTCATTTATGAGTACTTTTAGGGGAGGGCTGGGGTTATATTTTTTCTCTAAAGTGCTAACATAGTTGATTATACAATTCAATCTCCAAACAAAATTAATTAGAAATAAATAGATGGCCAAAATTCTGAGTTTCAAGAAAATAGTAAACCGGAAGTGCGCTTTTACTAAACAGATTTTTTAGTTTTCGACGAATTTCATTAAATTTCTTATACAAACTATAAAATTTATCAATTATAGTTTTGAGAACTAGAGTAAGAGAAAGTTGCGTGAGTGTTTTACACCAGATTTTTTTAGTACTATTTACTTTATCTTTTTTAATAACAAAAATAAGAATATTGGTTAATTAGTTTCTATATAAATATAGAATAAATTATTTTTCTTTAAATAACACAAAATAATGGAAATAAAAAATAATAGAGAAAAAAGTCACACAGGCATTTAAACTTTTTCTCACGATATAGCCTTTAAAATAAAGCACTGTACGAGTATTTCGCATTTCGTAAAATTAAAGTATGAGAAAATTTTATTAATGTAAAATTTGATGCTGCACAGATTTGCAAAAAAGTAGACAATGGTTGAATTCCTGTCGTATTAAACGCAAGTTGTTAAAATATATTCATATCAGTTTTTCTGCTTTTATATTTGGATTTGAGGTATTTCATTTTTGAGAACATTGGTTCACATCCATACGTGGAACCAAATTAAGAATATATATTCTTCGCATCCTCAATTAAATTCGTAAATTCATTAATAGTGAATAAATTTTTATAAAATCGTGTAAACATGATATGTTAATTTGTTGTTTCAAGTCTGAACTCTCCTAAAGTTTTTTTAAGATAAACTGAACTAAATGATTTAAGCTGAATTTTGAAAGACAATTAAAATTTTTAATTACTGAAACAAAACCTGCCTCTTTACACAGACCACACAGATTGACGACTGACTATGAAAAAGATAGAAGTGTGAAAATGATTGACAGCTCATATTTTATGTATAGTCGGAACTTGTTTCAAGGATAAACACGCCTTAATAATATAAGTTAGCGGTCAGTTAATGGCTATTAACAGGCGCACGTATACTTTTTTTTTATTATTTCAACTTTCTTTTTATTTAATATCTGCCACCTACTTTTTAAACAATTTTTATTTTTTTGGATTTAGTTCTAGAGGACCGGGCAACAATTTTTCGCTGTTCGGGGGGGGTTGGCCCCGAAAGTTGATCAAGATTATTGATATATAGATGAATTTAGATATTGTTAATACAGTTCGATAACGTTCGATCATAATTATTTCGTAGGTTTTTGAGATATTATTTTCTTGAGTTATTTGATCGTTTCGAAGAAAAATGTCATATATTTTTGACATAATTTTTATGCTTAAGTAAGCAAAACTGCCTTACTGTTTTAAATTAATGACTTTTTTTTTTTTATTTCTCTTTAAATAATGATTTAATAATATTAAAAAGGTGATTGAGAAGAAGAATGAATTTTTATTGTGAATAATTGATAGCAAAACTAATGTTTTTATATTAAATTCTTTGACCTGTTTACCTGCTATAGCATGTTTTTAGTTTTACTATTTATAATAATAATGTAATAACGATTCTATTTTTTTTAATTCTTCATTATTTTTAATTTGATCGTTAAATTACTTTATTTGCTTAACTTTATTAATAGAAAAATGATCATTTCTTTTGAGAATGCCAACGGAACAGTCGCTCTTGTAGAGGAAGGACTTAGCTACGATATGTACAGTAGCGAATTCGTATGCGGAGCAGGCAGAGGGAGCACTTCATTCAATGTACCTAATAGCGGAAGTGTTCCTTTTCAACGACAATCATGTGGGGTATGTTTGGAGGTCCGTACCGAGTTAATTATTGTTGAAAATGGTGCAATGACCACTGCTAGGTATGTTGAAGAAGTTCTAGAGGCAATCGTATCGGTTGCTCCATTTATCGGTCATTTTCATGCTAATGCATGATAACCCAGACCCCACCCCGGTTTTTAGAAGAAGTCGATCGATATTGTCGGTCATTTTCTCAGGACATGAAGAAGTCTATAGACTATCTGTGGAACATGCTCGAGAAATGTGGTAGACCTCGAGTTCAGTCCCCAACTATATTCTGCGACAGCTCCCATTGCCCTACAAGGGAGAATGGGGATGCCGTAGGACAAGTGAACATTCAAAACCTGATTGCATCGATGCCCTGCCTTATCAGGCAGGTGCCTTAAAAATTAAAGAAGTAATTAAGAAGTTTATTTTCTAAAAAAAAATTTTATTGCTCACATTAATCCAAATCAAGAGTTAGTGTAAAAAATTAACAAACAGAGATATTATTGTAACAAAAAAACGGATGTAGCAGGATTAAATATAGCTTATTACAATTTAATAAACCAAACATAATGTTTTGTTACTGTAGCATCTGGTGGCCAGTTCAGGAAGCACATGCCACAGAAAACCTTTATTGTTACCTACCCTGGATAGAATTATATTGTCATTCTACTATTTGTCATCACACTAACCTTTGTGCAATATTTTTAGTCAGCAGAGTTTGATTTTTTTAGTTCTTTTATAATTTTAATTTTTTAATAGATTACTTAATATTAAAATAATAGAATATAATTTATATAATTATAAAAATGCAATAATAACATTTGTAAACCAAGAAAACATCTTAGTTTTGGTAGGTTATCGTAACACACTTAGTATTTCTATTTTTCAGTTTTTATTTTCATGTAAAAAAATTTTTTTATATTTATTTTTTGTTGATTTTGTTGTTGTATACAGGTACTGAGGAAGATTATGAAATATAATCGAAACGTTTACCTTTAACTAAAAAATTTTTTCATTGACCAATACCCGAAAATCTATAGACATATTGCAACAGTGACTGGTCGGGAACATTTTCATTGAGATATTATTAGCTAACGAATTCTATTAAAAAATAGATTATTGCAATAAATGTTATTTATTAATGAAAAAACTGTGTGTCCCATTTTTTATGGCTGAGTTTACATTACTAAGTAACAAATTCTAAAATAGTATTTATTTCATACTAAGAAAGATTATTGAAAATTATAAATTGATTATAAATCATACAGTACCGGAGATTCATACTTTGCGCGTAAGATATACCTATGTTCATATACAGTTGTTTTCCTAGTGTGGGTTCTAAGCTAGGAAAGTGACAGTATTGTTATTAAAATTGTAAACAGAAAATGCAATTTTAAAATATATTGTTTTATTAAAAATATATCAATATGTACGTTTATATAATGTAAGGAAATTAAAAGAGTATTCGCTTCATTTTATTATTAGATTATTTGAATGATTTCTTTTGATGTAAATATTCATTAGTTTTGATTTTCTTAAGTTTATCTTATTGTATTAAGTTGTTGGAAGCAATTTGTGTATTTACATTTTTTTAGAATTACTCATTCTTTTTCTTAGTCCTTTTTTACATTCATTACATAATATTAACTTCAATCCCCATTTCTGTTTATTTAGTGGCTTCATTATTTTATTATTCTAAGCATTTCTTTTTTTTTATTTATTTAGCATGGATATCAACGACTCTCGGCTGATAGATTAAATTAATTTTGTTAAATTTTATTACATAATCATTGTATTATTATATTTAATTAATTATTATTATTTATAGTGACAAGGGATAGGTTATATTCAGGTTGGTTTTTAAAATAAAAAGGTTAGGTATTATAAATAATATTATATAATGTTTCCAGATTATTATATTCAACTTCAACACAAAATAAATTTAATTAAAAACAGAATTTACTTTTAATATTTTTTTAACATATTTCAGCAAGTTATAAAAACCATATAATTTATTTAATTAAAAGTTGGCAAATCTGATTCTTTTAATCTATAATAATTAAGCCCTTTGAACTGCTATAAGATTAGAATTTTCTGCAAGTGTTTTGGAGGTAATTCTAGCGTAATGTAGCAGAGCCCTGGATCACTTCCAGATTGGTGTTGGAATGTTCTAAAAGACTGCAAGATCTTTCTTCATTGAAGGATGTGCTTCTGGTCTGTAGGTTTGCCAAATTAGGCGCGTCAACCCTTTCATTTGTCCCGAGCCTGCTGTTGGTGTGTCTTCTGGCACATGTTTGCCAGGCTTCCAGACGTGGATGACCTCGCAGCACTCATCCTTATGGATGAGTGCAATGGATTGTCGGCAGTCTAAGATGCTCATTGGGGGGGCCGGACGGAGTTTTGAGTAGCGGGTTTTGAGACAACGGGTCCGATGTCTTTTACGGACCTCTCTCAGGCATCTGGTTGGCTTCCTCACTGGGCATTGTGGATTAAGGAGACATCTCTATACAATGGGACTCATGCCTGACCCCTTTTTAGAGTTTGTGAAACGGAGGAGGAAACACCCATGCATCTAATGACGGATTGTTTGGACTGTGAGGACATTTGGTTTAGGACCTTTGGCCGGAATAGGATATTGGTAGAGGATCTTAAGCTATGTCCTTTTTTGGTCCGATTTGTTCGGTCTGTGGTAAAACTTAGATGGGTAAAACCTGGGTCTGGACTTTTGTTCCAGACCCAGTAGTTGTTATTCTTTAGGAGTAGCTATATGGGCCCAGGGATGCTTTGGATAGCGTAGGGTTTGCCCTCCTTCCTATAATAATAATAGGCCAATCAGAAATTTAGAATTATCATTATAGCCATGTCCACATTTGATATCTTCTCTTTTAAACCGTGATTGGTTAATTGTTTATAGCTATTTATTTCTTTGAAAAAGCTGTGTGCATGTAAGAGAAAGTAAAAAACCTGTTTGAGATGGATCTTGGGGTGCTGTTACGTTTAAATTTAACTGACGCTGCAAGTTTACTCGAGATAGAGAACGCCCACAATGTACCTAAACAAAATATCAAGATCTGAGCTTCCCGCGATATTTCGTTTTTGAGATATTTTGTTCTCTCTCTCTCTCTCTCACTCTCTCTCTCTCTCTCTCACACACACACACACACACACTAAAAACATTTTTTCGAACTCAAGGGACCTCAAAACATGTATTTCCGGTGAAAACTTCGATTTTAAAAATTTGACACGAATCGTAATACTTCCACTTATTAGGAGCAAAGAGAATGTAAAAAGAATAATTGTACGTAATGAAACACTAATAATAATAATAACATTAATAGTACCAACAAATTAAAATAATAAACAGTGAATAATGATATAAAATATTCCAATATATTGTAAACATATTACCAAATAATAATAAAAATAACAAAATGAGTATCCTTGTAACGATACTTTAAGATAATGGTTTTATTGTGGGTTGTGGCGATACAAAACAAATAGCATACACAAACAAAACATTTCTCGCTATAGTAACTGTAAATTGGTGTATATATCAATATATTAAGCCCTACCACTTTTTTTTTATAGCCAGCCCTACTAAACGTTTGCAAACATTGTAATTTAATACTTAATTAAATGTTTTGTTTTTGTTTTTTTTCAATTTTTTTTTCCTTTTTTTCGAAAATGGATACAACGATTTTTTACTTTCTCTTACTCCTAGTAAAAAGAAGTATTGTAATCGTGTCAATTTTCCGATATCGAGTTTTCACCGGAAATATCCGTTTTGAGGTCCCCTGAGTCCAAAGAAGTGGTTTTTAGCAAATTGTCTGTGTGTGTATGTGTGCGTATATGTGAACAGCATAGCTCATAAACGAAAGAAACTTGAAACTTGATATTCCGTTTAGGTATCACCATGGGATCTGACAGTACGTTATCTATCCAAATTCCTTAACCGGAAGTACCATTTTATTGCTTTTTTTTTTTTTTTTTTTTTTTTTTTTTTTTTGCGTATTCTCAAAAATGGCTCCGACGATTTTTCCCCTTCCAAAACTTGTATATCAACTATACATACAAAGAGCCTGCAACTTTATTGAAATATTTCTCCTCGGAAATTCATTTAAGGGCACTTTTGGA
This sequence comes from Triatoma infestans, assembly GCA_011037195.1. Lineage (NCBI taxonomy): Eukaryota > Metazoa > Arthropoda > Insecta > Hemiptera > Reduviidae > Triatoma > Triatoma infestans. The sequence goes on from JAAEAF010010076.1 coordinate 11,574, forward strand.
GGAAGGTGGGGTTATGTTTTTCTCTAAAGTGCTATCATATTGATTATACAATTCTGTCATCCAAACAAACTTCATTAGAAATAAATAGATGGCCAAAAATTCCGAGTTTCAAGAAAATTAGTAAACCGGAAGTGCGCTTTTACTGAACAGTTTTTTCAGTTTTCGACGAATTTCATTAAATTTGGTACACAAACTATAAAATTTGTCAATTATCATTTTGAGAACTGGAGTACGAGAAAGTTGTGTGAGTGTTTCACATGCAGTTTTTTGTTTTTAAAACTCTTTAAATATCAATACACATCTCAAAGCTCATAGTTTTCTTTTGAAACATTACTACTGGAAAATTCATTAAAGGCTGCTTAGAGGAGAAGTGTTTATTTTGAATGTCTTTGCTTTCCTTCCGGTTGGCCGAGCCACCGCTTCTAACCCAGCTTGAACTGTGTTTGACTCAATCCGTAAGTGGTAGAATCACGTTTCATCTGCCCGCAAATCAATGGATGCAGAAACTCGTTAATTCTTCTTGAAAACCGGTACAAACCATTGCTGAGAAATTCGATTCCTCATTTGTGTTTGTGACCAGCCTTTAACACTTCGGCAACCCAACTTGCAAAGTTTTAAGATTTGGGAATAGATGAAAGTCAGAGGGAGCCAAATCTGGCGAATAGGGAGGATGTTCCACAAATTCATACTTCAAATCCCTCAATTTTCCCATTCCAAAGCGCCTTTGTGGGCGGGTGCATTGTCCTGGTGAAAGAGGATTTTTTTTCTTTGCAAACCAGGCCTTTTCTCTCTAATTTTTTCATCTAGCTAGTCAAGAAAATGTACGTAGTATTCCCCATTCATTGTTTGACCCTTTGGCAGGTAGTCAATTAAAAGAATCCCTTTGGAATCCCAAAAAAACACTACATAACCTTTCCAGTCGATGCATCATCTTTGCATTCTTCGGTGCAGAGCCACCGGCTTCTACCCACTGTTTGGACTGTTGTTTTGACTTTAGGTATGAAGTGGTGAACCAACATTTAATCCATCGTAACAAATCGGCGCAGAAAATCGGTTGGATTCTTCTTAAAACGTTACAAACATTGTCGAGAAACTCGATTCCTCATTGATGTCACCTCGTTTCCTCAACAAAAACATCTAATAAATGCGGCCTGTCATGCACAAAGCTTTCTCATGCTGAGTTCTACGTGTAAAATGTGCCTTACCCTTTCTTCTGAGGTGCCTAAAGCCTTAGCTATCTCATACACCTTTAATCATCTATCATCTAGAACCATGCAGATTGTTGTAGGGGATTATCGCACTGCGACTTGAAAGATCTATTGTACCCTCCCCGGAGCCTTCTCAGTGCACTGCCGGCCGCCGAGCAATGTTCTATAGACAACATTGGTCATCACCGTACACTGAGTTGTAGAGGCTCCTAGGAAGAGAAAATCTAAGGGCAGCATGCTGGATTCGAACCCGGGACCTCCGGTTGCTAGTCCAGCGCGCTACCACTGAGCTAATCCCTTCCCTCTCCCTTGGCTTACGCCAATTAACTATGGACAGAGACCCTAGTTTGTGTACTATGTTTATCCTTGTCTGTAAAGAGTAGATTGTATGTAGTTTAAGTGTATTGAGTACTGTTCTGACAAAGTGCATGGAGTACTGAGCTGTGGTAACCCGTGGAGTCGCGACTCCCCAAGTAGCTGCATGCAACAGATACCTCTTGTGAGCAATCTAGAATCATATTGTGTATCTTCTCGATATTTTCTTCGGTAGTTGCAGTTTTTGGCCGTCCTTCACGTGAATCAAATCCAATCGATGTACGACCACGTTTAAACTCAGCTTCCCATTTTTTTTACTGTTGATAGGAGAAGGTGCAGACTCCTTACACACTTTCTCCAACTTTGTATGAATTTCTGTTGGCGATAAACCAACCATCAAAAACGAAGAATTTTATGACAGAACGGTATTCAAGTTTATTCATTTCGTCAAAAATACCACAACACGCTTACTTTAAACAGCCATATAAAACAATTTGTACGGTCAATTGAATATTATTTGTTATTTACTTTTGCAACAAGTGTGCCAACATAACAAAAAACAGTAATTTCATTTTGTAGCAGTGCCATCTATGGGCTAGGCCGTGAACTTTTCACCTCAATGCGGGACCTATAGGTTTTGTTTGAAATTGTTTTCCTAGACAATTCACCTAAAGAAGTTTAAAGAGACAGGGGGAAGTTATGTTTCCTCAAACAAGTCATTTTATTATTAAATTTAGATTCTCCGATTGATAAAAAAATTGAAGACAAGTAAACATTTCGTAAACATGATAAGTTTGAAGAAAATTCTGTCAATTATAATTCTGTAAACTGCCATAATAGAAAGTGATGCGAGTGTTCATACCAGATTTTTTTTACTTCTCTTACCCTAGCAAGAGGAAGTATTGTATGTAATCGTGTCACATTTTCGATATCGAGTTTTCACCGGAAATATCCGTTTTGAGGTCCCCTGAGTCCAAAAAAGTGGTTTTAGCAAATGGTCTGTGTGTGTGTATGTATGTACGTATATGAACAGCATAGCTCAAAAACGAAAAATCGTAGAAAGTTGAAATTTGATATTCCGTTTAGAGGTCACCATGGGATCTGACTGTACGTTATCTGTAAAAATTCCTCAACCGGAAGTACCACTTTACTAGTTGGATTTTTTACTTTTTTGCGATTTTCTCAAAAATGGCTCCGACGATTTTCTTTAAACTTTAAACATCAACCACACATACAAAGAGCTACAACTTTTATTAGAAACATTTCTCCGGGAAAATGCATTGAAGGGCACTTTTGGGGGAGGGGTGGGGTTAGGTTTCCATCTAAAGTGCTATTTCAGTTTATTAGACAATTCTGCATCTAAATAATGTTAATTAGAATTAAATATGTTGTTGAAATAGTTTGAAAAAAAATCGGATAACCGGAAGTGCGTTTACTTTACCACTTTACTAAATGATTCACTTTTTCGCAATTTTCTCAAAAATGGCTCTGACGATTTTTTTGAAACTTCGTATATAAACTAAACATGCAAAGATCTACAACTTTTATCTAAAACATTTCTCTGGGAAATTTCTTTTAAGAGCACTTTTAGGGGAGGGGTGGGTTAGATTTTCATCAAAGTGCTATCCTAGTTCATTATACAATTCTATCATCCAAACATAATTAGTTAGAAATAAATAGATGGCTGAAATTCCGAGTTTCAAGAAAATTAGTAAACCGGAAGTGCGCTTTTACTGAACAGTTTTTTCAGTTTTCGACGAATTTCATTAAATTTGGTACACAAACTATAAAATTTGTCAATTATCATTTTGAGAACTGGAGTAAGAGAAAGTTGTGTGAGTGTTTCACACTAGATTTTTTTACTTTCTTTTATTGCTGTAAGAAGAAGTATTACTCACTTTTCGAAGCTAATTTCAGTTCCGGTGTAAACCGGAAGTATATTACGTGTTTGGGTACAATAGATCAGTTTTAGGGTAGATTCTTTAGTTTTTCGAAAATTTTTTGAAAACAGCTTCTACGATTTTTTTTTTTTAAACTTCACGCACTGTTTACAAACATAAATTACGTGTTATTTGTATATGAAACTTTTTTTCCGGCAATATTGATTTAAGGATACGTTTACATCTGACACTTCTATCCAGACACTTAAGTCAAGTGTTGGACAGTAAGTTGTGTTCAGTGTTAACATTGTGACAGAAATTACGTGATATTTGTAGCATGGATATGTGTACGACACTGTCAAAACTTTTGTGTCATGCAATAAATGTCTTAACAGTTTACACCTGCTACTTGTGGCCTATACATTTCTTTCATTGCAAAAAAAATCAGATTACTGTCATTTAGTGTCAGTCGGTCATTTGACGATGAAGGCATCAAAAAAAAAAAATTGCAGCTAGCGTAATATTCTGGGGTTATTAGAAAAAAAAAAAAGTTCTGTGTGGATTCGAGAGTGGATTTTGAGACCTGAAAAACAAAGTGCATACAATCAGGAGGATCCAATACAATTCACAAATTTTATAAGAATGAAACCATCTCATTTCGAAAAGTTTAGCTAGTAAAATTGGCCATATTGTATGCAAGCAAGACACGAAAATTCAGAACAGCTATTAGTGTGCGCGAAAGACTTGCAGTAACTTTATGGTTTTTAGCATCGAGTAAGTAGGTCCAGTTGATTGATAAAATGGCTAATTATATAAATTCTTTATTGTTTTAAATATTTTACTTTTAATATCTCATAATTCGAGTTTATGATACATGTCGATTAATTCTTCGACTTCTCTTTTCACCCACTTTCATTTGTCACCCATGTTAAATTAAATGCACCGACAATTTTTTTGTTTTTTTGAAGCGGGGGACCAATGCACTGCGACCTTTTATCCGGTCTATTGTGCTATGCCCCCTGGGTGCCGCAGGCTTGCCCACAGCACCCGAACAAATGTCCCAGTTGAACATCCGTTCTACAACACCTCCATCAGTCTGAGATCCCTAAGAAAGTATTCTGACGGGCTTTAGAGAGGGTGTATCCCCCCTCCACCTGGTAGCTACCCAGGTTCTTGAACCTTCTCTGAGTGGTAGCCTCACAGTCTGTTAGATGATTAATGGAGTTTCCTCCAACTCCCCACAGAGTCTGCATTAGCTATCACTTTCCAAACCCAGCTTCATCAGGTGTCCTCTAAGTCGGCAATGTCCCGTGAGGAAACCCGTAAGATCGCGCAGCTTGTTCTTGCTCAATTCAACGCAGGCCTCCGATCTCCGCGGTTATAATTTCCCAAGCAGATCTTGGCCTGCCGCAATTCGGGGAGGGAGTACCAGAGTTGAGATCTCCTCGTCTCCTCTTCTCTCCTAAGTTCTTCCGACAGAAACTGGTCGCTAACCCCACAAAAAGGTTCCGGCCCTAGAAATGGGGTCGTTGCGCCTATCTTGGCCAGGGCGTCGGCCATCTCATTCCCTTCAATGCCAACATGCCCCGGCACCCACCAAAGTACAACTTGGTTCCTCCTGCCTAGATTGGTAAGTTTATCTAGGCATTCCCAAACCATTTTAGAGTTGATAACTGATGCACCCAAAGCTCTATTGGCTGCTTGACTATCGGAAAGGATAACAATCTCTTGGTTCCTATATCTCCTATCGAGGTTAAATTGTACACATCTTCCAATAGCTTATATCTCCGCCTGGAAGATGCTGGGAAATTTACCCATGGGTTCCGAGCGTTTGATCCTTAGACCAACCACCCCCGCCCCAGTCCCCTCGAGGGTCTTAGACCCATCAGTATACCACTTAATGGATCTTTCGCTCCACCCTCTTTTGGTGCCCAGCTTCAACGAAAAGTACCACCGACAATTATATAGCTATAATAAAAAGTAGACGGTCGGTCAACAAAAGCAATTTTTGTCAACCGAGTTTGAACTTGTATGTAATAGTGTTACACCTACATATATAGATGTGTAGGACACATGTTACTGACACTTGAACTACATATATCAGATACAAATTTCGTACCGTTTACATTAGCGACACTTAGACAGAAATTTCTTGCAATAAATGTCAGATCTAAACGTACCATAAGATGGATTCCTTTGGGTACTCTATCTTAAAAACAATTCAATTATACAATCAGTATTTCTGAGCTGGTGATGGCAGAGCTGCCATGCGGTGTGCCTTGTAATCAGAATGAAACAAAAATTTGTCAATAAAAAATTGCGCTGGCAAAATTAGCAATATTAACAAAACCTGGTGTGACTTCTGTATTTAAACAGATTTACGAGGTGTGTAAATTAAGTAATGAGACTGATTTTCTAGTGTTCGATCTGGCAACACTGGAGACGCGGCGCATGCGCAAGTAAACATCTGATACACGTCCAGTACAAATTTGAAAATGCTAGAGTTGTTGCACTGTCCGTAGTGACTTTTTTTGTGAGCAAGGTTTTTTCAATGCGTTTTAAAAATGAGTGACATCAATTACGAGCAACGTTGTGCTATCAGGTTTTGCTTCAGACTTGGGCACAGTGCAACGGAAACGTTTGAAAAACTGTGCCAGGCCTATGGAGACAATGTTTTATCGAGAGCACAGGTTTTTAGGTGGTTTAAGTCGTTTGCAGAAGGAAGGGAATCAATTTGAAGACGAGCCTCGCAGCGGAACGCCTTCATCTTCAAGAACCGACGAAAATGTTGGCAGAATCCGCGATCTCGTGCGTTCAGATCGTAGTTTGACAGTCCGAATGATCGGCGAAGAGTTGAATTTGACTTACACAACCGTTCATCAAATTTTGACTAATGAATTGGGGATGAGAAAAATTTGTGCAAAAATGGTTCCGAAAAATAGTATTTGGCCAGTAATAACATTCCTGTGGCTCCTCAGCCTCCTTATTCACCCGACTTGAGTCCATGTGACTTTTTTTTGTTCCCCAAATTGAAAAATCACCTCAAGGGACGTCATTTTGGAACATTGGAGAATATTCAAACAGCCGTAACCGGCCAACTGAAGTCTATTCCAGTATCCGAGTTCCAGCACTGCTATGACGAATGGAAGAATCGTCTTCAGCGTTGTGTGGCTTCCCAAGGTAGTTACTTTGAAGGGGACAATGTTGAATTGTAATTTTATTTGAATAAAAAATCAGTCTCATTACTTAATTTACACACCTCGTAAATAAACAAATTTAAATTTGTTTAACGTAATGTGTTGATTTGTTCTGTTGCGTTTCAGATTTCTGGCATTATCAGAGATAATACGAGGGTCATTCAGTAATTAACGAGACAAATTGTTATAGCTCAAAAACGATTTATTTAATCAATACAAAACTTTGCCTACTTTTCAACATAGTCCCCAGCAACATTTTGTCCCATCGTTCTTCTAATTGTGTATGTCTCTGGCATAAAATTCTTTGGGTTGATCTCGAAGCCACTTTTGCACTGATTTTTAACTTCTTTATTGGATTGAAAATGTTTCCCACGTAGAGTCTGTTTAAGGGGTCCAAACAAATGGAACTCCGATAGGGCGAGGTCGGCGTTGTAGGGGGGATGTGGAAGGATTCTTTATGGGCGTCCTTAAGTTGTCTTGGAACCCATCTCGCACAAGTTTTCTTGTACTGCAGCTTATTCTGAATAATGTTATGGACAGTTCCAACATTCGCGTGCACTTCTTCAGCTATCAGTTCAACAGTAATACACCTGTTGTCCAGAATTAACGTGTTAATGCGAGATTCGAGGGAGGAACTTGCAACTTCAACCAGCAGTCCACTTCGTCTCAGGCACTTACACGGCCACTTTTAAGCTGTTCTACCCATTTGTAAAGGTTGGAACTGTCCAAACAATTATTTCCGTACACTTTCAACATTCCTTCGTTGATTTCACTACCTTTGATACCCTCTACAATTAAAAATCTAATCTCTGAGCGTTGTTCTTCCGAGGTGCAATGCTCGAGCGGACTCACCATTGTTAACTGAATACATTTGAGGTTATGCTTACCAAATACTCTCGAACAGCTGATGAGAAACTAAGTACGAGGATGCCAGCTTGACGTACTGACAGTATTGTTATATTATGTTGGAAATTATTTACTAAAAGACTTTATTCATTTAATAGAATACAATTGCTAACACAAAACTAATCATAATTGACATTAACATATGTGTATATTATAAATTATATTAAACACATGTTTTTATACAGTGCAATCTATACTCATTATAACACGCTTTTTTGTTTCTTTTTTTTTTTTTTGAAGTTATACAATTCAAAGCAACAAAACTAAGCATGTAATTAAAGAATATAATGTGAGACTTGCAAGAGGACTTCTCATTTCGGACTGTTTTATTTTATTTCTTTTTACTTTCTCTTACTCCTAGTAAGAGGAAGTAGTGTAATCGTGTCAAATTTTCGAT
>JAAEAF010010077.1:0-61409 GCA_011037195.1 Triatoma infestans
CCCTCTCTAATAGTCGTGGTGGAAGATTCAATTTCCTTAAATGATGTAAAGTTTCATCCATCAATTTGCGATATTCAGTCTGTGTTCTCGTGGCTGTGGCAATTATGTCTCTAATCTGTTTTTATAAGATCCTATATTTTCATCTGATATTTGAAACAAAATAAAAAACAACAAATAAACAAATCTAATGTAACAAGTAGTACCTGACCAATAAGAATTGCAAAAACAAAAACTCCCATAAGCCAGCTAGCTGTCATGAAAAGATATTCGGCTTCATTTTCTGGTCTGGGATTTTTACCAATAGAGGTAGCTGTTTTCACAGCAAAATAGAAACATCGAATGTAACTGCAATGAGAAAATTTATCATTAATTCTGTTAATAAAATATATTTCGACCAAGAATTGAACTAAACCACAATTATATTGTATTTATTGCCAAAGGTGGATATGCCAAAATATTAGTGCTGTTAGGCTTGGAAATCCGCTGAAATGTATAAGACAAGTGGCTAATTTTTAAAAAGTTGACAAAAACTTAATACAAGAACATTAAATAAAATAATTTAAGAAATATGCCTTACGCATTGCCTTCTCCATTAAAAACCCAGTGGTTGGAAGCAATACCTTCGTTGACAGATACAGCATAGTAGGCACATGCATTTAAATGCACTAAATACAGCATGTATGTTAGTGTACGTGCCACTCGAACGATATAAGGTGATGGGGACACTTTGTCAAAGTGATTGAAGAATTCCCAGAAAGAATGTATCTATACAATATATAGAATAGAAGAAAAAGAAGGTGTAATGAAATATTATCCTATCATTCTATTAAAAATAATAATTTTTTGTTTGTTTGGTTCACCTTTAATAGACGAGGTAGCCGAAGAAGTGGCTGATTGGGTCCAAAATATAGATACAGTAGATCAAGAGGAGTTAGCGACAGTATGTCCATCTACAATTGAACAATAATTAAGTTATTAATATATCATTTGTAAATTCAATTAAATAAATAAACGAAGCATGTAATGTGGGGATGATAAAGTGCGAATAACAGACAGAAAATCATATGTAGGTTCAGTACTGTCTGGGCGAAAATTCCATATTTTATTTTTTAATTATATAATGCTGCCTTTAGGATTTCTCCTTTAGCCTGTAGTTTGGCAGTACAGAGTAATAGGTTATGTTGTACAAGTTAAATATTTACTACTAATAATAGAAATACAAATTATATGTGAAATAATATTCACTAACAGAGCTTACAACATTATAAATAAAAGTTACCAATCATTTAATAAAAGCTTCTTATTATTAATGATATTTTAACATATTCAAAAATAGCATTAATTATTATGTCGAAATATTGGGGTAATATTTTTCTTTTTTCTTTTTTTTATTTAAACAAATTCCGGCAGACGGCAATTTGCCATGTCTTTTGTACTTTGTATTTCATTTTTGTAATTGTAATTTTGAACCATTTAAAATAACAATAATAGCATTAATTTGATTTTTGGATTTTATCGCCAAAAGATTTACATAGTTATTCGATCTTATAATGCAAATCCAATAAACATGTTCTGAAATATTCAAAAACTGGGCAAGAAAACATGCAATGTTTACATAAAATGCATATTTTAGAGATATCAAAAGTATAATTACAACCATTGAAATGAATATTTGTTTTATTAAGAATGGCTAATCTCAGTTGTGAAATGAAACGGATTTTTTTAATACAAACAGTCCAAGTAAGCATTGTTCAGTATTACCCATAATAGTAACATATTTACAGCGATCAATTACATATGAAACAGCCTCTCTTAAACAGCTATTCCTAAGTTTCTATACTAAGTTTTTAATTTGCAATTTCAAGAGCACAGGATCACTAGGAGAGATTGAATTTCCTTAAGTGGGTGACCCAATTATATGTCATATTATTAGACGGGAGAGAGTCGCTGTAATAAAGGGCGTCAAAACACATCCAGGGCAGACGCGTTACACGCATTTCCAACACGTTTATGGCAAACATAAACATACTTTTAAATATTTTGGGCTTTAAAGAAGAAAACCCATATTCTAAAAGAATGAAACTATTCGGCATAAATTTGCTAATTATATATTTGTTTAATGAACTTCAACTGTACCTTTTCTATTTTGGTAAAGTAATTAAAGACCCAAATTTCTCTAGCGTAAAATAAAGCAGAAACGTCTAGGGCGTCCAGTAGTTTGTTTCTAGTTTTAATATCCGAAAATCGAGATTTTATTAAGAGCTTATGGACGCGGCTTATTTCTATGTTATCTTTAGCGCTAAAATATTTAAATGAACTAACAATATCTATCAGTTCCTCAGAGAAGAACAATCTGCGAAATTTCTTTGGCCGTGTACTCTTGGAGAAATAAACAATTTTTGTTTTAGGTGAGTTCACGAAAAGAGAATTTCCATTACAATATTTTGACAGGATTGAAAGCTTTTCATTTAGCAGGATACTCGCAAAAATCACTGTGTCATCTGCATAATATTTCAATGGGAGACTATTTAACAAGGCGATTCCCATGTAATTCCGAGGGTCTAAAAAATCACCTTTGTTGTATAACAATTTTAAAAGAAGCAAGCGATTGTTTCTATTAATTAACAAAGAGACAACCTCAGACTCAAAAAAACTGGATTATATCTTATAAATAAATTGTATAATAACGGTGACAAAGGTTCTCCCTGTTGAATACCAGATGTGGCAACAAACTCACCGTGCTTCCCAAATTATTTATGATACACAAAATTTAGCGTCATCACGTAGTATAGGCTCTTTATAATTTTAGTTATTTTGGCTCCAATTCCTAATTTGATTAATTGTTGCCATAATATTCTGTGATAAATAAGGTCAAAAGCTTTCCGAAAACCCACGAAGATTACCAAAAAAGGGTTTGCTATCCAATAGTCTAAGGAAATTATAGACGCGAGGACAAACAAATTATCACTGTAGCCTTTTTTCGGTCGAGACCATTCTGTTCTTCTAGTAATATTGACTCATTTTCAACCCAAGTATTCAGCCTATTCAATAATATTGAAGTAAATAACTTCGGGAGGCCATTTAATAAGACGATCCCCAGAGTCTTCAATTTTTGAAGTCCATATCCAAAATATAATGTTGCCAAGCCGGGAGAAGAGTGACTGTGTAACGTGTAAGGGAGTTAAAATAATAATTACAATAATAACAGTGAATATAAAATATTAGAAAGTGTAAGTGGGTCACTGTATACGGGCAAACGGTGGCATTGTTATGAAAACTGAAAGCGCTGCACCAGCAATACAGACAAATAATAAGGTTGGACAGGTGAGTCAGTAGTAAGCTGCCGACTGGCCAGTGCATTTCAAATTCTGAATTAGAGTTTCTTCTTGTGTGTGTTGCTGGACTGCCGAATTTGCAGTGGTATTGCCTGGCCATCTGTAAGTACTCATAATTCTTTCTGGGAGGGCGTGACCACTCGATGCAAGGGTCTGGGGTGTGAGTAACCAAAGAAAACGCAGATACAACTATGCCACCGTTTCTCCCCGTAGCCTGATTTGGGGTTATATTGGATTATGGTTTTATGGTTTTGTTAGTTCTAGGGTGTTGGGTATATTTAACGTTAAAATATTAGACTTGTATATGTGTTGTAGTGTTAAGGTAGCGTAATTAGTAATGTATTAGCTCTTCGCGTACATTTAGGATAATTCTAGGATTTTAGGGGATGGTAGTATGTTATAGCCATTCTTTTGGATGTAATAGAATTTATTCTTAAAGGTTAGACGAGGGTAATTAGTAGAATTGGGATCACTGGGGTCTTGTAAATTTTAGTCGTAAGTTTAGCAGTATGTAAGTATTTTCTTGTATTTGTATTTATTGATTGTTTATCCATCTGAATATACTGTTTGTACCCAAAGTTCTGATTACTCGCTTCCCCGAACACCTCCCACTCCCTCCTCCCTACTCCAATTCCCTCTACAACTGTATAAGCAATTAAGTTACCTGTATAGTCAATTAACTCCTACCGGGAGTTTTATTTGCTTTACAATTTGCCAAAACTTGTTGAAGTTCGTTTAAACAGATGTCCTTCTCTAACCCACTATTATTATAACAGATCTCTAAGTTGTCCAAAACTCTCTATTAGAGTAAAAATTATACCATTTTTCAAGTTCTATCAATGACTCTTTAAAGGCGATATACCTCGAATGATTGATTAAAACTCTTAAGAATTGTACGCTGCCGATTGATTTTCCATAGATTATTTTCTGAACTGTTTTTTCTTAGATTTAATTAAATTTCTATAAAACTTTCTTTGGACAAGAAATGACTCTAATAAATTACTGCTATTTTAACAATTCCATAAAAAATATATATTTTCTAGAAATATAAAATATATTTTTTTAAAAATGTTATAAAATAAAAATTTACCAAGAATTCCGTTTTACGAATATAATTTTTTCTTGTATCTCTGATGCATCGAACCCAAAAACCATCTTCTAAATATGCAATCCTTGGTTTGATAAATATCATATCCAAAAAATAGATAGCATCCATAGAATAATCAAGTGCTAACCAGGTTATAATATTCTCTGGAGTTTGATATGGGAAAGTTGTTCTTAACGGTATGACAAAACAATTGTACAAATAACTTAGTGTAACTAGTGTCAACCAGGTGATATACAAACAACCTGTAAATAGCAACCAAAGATGTTATATTAAATTAATATTTATTTTAATTTATCAAATAAAGAAAAAAAAAATGCATAGCCATTTTCACTATTATTTTAAAATGCATATTAATTTGATAATGTTGCTTACTCTGAGGTTCAACGATAGCTCTAGAAGTCTCCGTTGAAGCTGCAGTTGCTAACCATTCTCTGGATAAAGTATTCATCATTTCAGCTTCCCCAGCTGATGTTTGAGTTGCAGGAGGAATAGCTGCCCTGCTACTTAAATCCTCTTTAAAACATTCAACATTTAATATAAAAACAATTTTATAATAATTTACAACAAGATTTACTTTAACAAAATAATAATCTTATAGTTAATTAATTCATATTTCAATTGAATATTACCAGAGGCATCCTTAAAGAATAATTCTGGACAATGGGTGGTAAGAAAAATGAGTACGTTTAGTAAATGCTCACCAATTTGGAGTACAAGATTAAGAAAAGGTGAGTTTAAGCCAAAGATTCCCATAGTGGAAATTCAATACTCAATAATCTGGAATATACAATCCGTTTGGCAAGAATAAAAAAATCTAGTGTGAAACACACACACGATTTCCTCTTACTGCAGTTTGCAGCATTATAAGTAAATTATGTAAATAAGTCCAAATTTATTAATTTTACTAAATATTTAATTGTATTCAATTTTATATCAATGGGAGTATGTAAATTTAATAAAATGACTTGTTTGAAGAAAGCATAACTTGCCCCTCTCCCCTTAAACTTCTTTAAATGAATTCTGATTCAAACAAGTTTCAAATAAAACTTATAGGTCCCAATATTCATAGTTACGATAGTATATCAAATCTAAAGAAATTTTTCGGTGTTTTATGGAGAAAAACTTAGAAAAAACTATTCAGTAAAAACCCAATTCCGGTGAACCGATTTTCTTCAAACTTGGAATTTTGACAACATACTTAATTCTAATTAAAAATTTTTAAATGACAGAATTGTGTAATAAACTGAAATACCTCAAATAAAGCTTCATCTTTAGAGGAAAACTTCCTCCCTCCCCAAACCCTGCCTTAAATAAATTTTCACGGAGAAATATTTCAAATGTAAGTTGTAGCTCTTAACTTGTATGTGTAGTTGATGCACCAAGTTTAAAGAAAATCGGAAAAACCATTCAGGAAAGTGGAACTTCCGGGTGAGGAATTTTGATAGATAATTTACTGTCGGATTCTAAGGTGATCCCTAAACGGAATATCAAGTTTGAACTTTCTGCGATTTTTTTTGTTTTTGAATTATGCTGCTCACATACACATGCATACACACACACACACACACACACACACAGAAACCATTTTCTAAAAACCACTCTTTTGGACTCAAGGGATCTCATAACGTGTATTTTCGGTGAAAACTCGATATCGAAAATTTGACAGGATTACAATAGTTCCTCTTACTAGGAGTAAGAAAGTGTAAGTAAAAACAAAATATAGCCTCAGGACTTTTGCTAGGGGCGCTCGCTACAAGAGTTTTGTTCCCTAATGTTCAACTCACTTTTAGGTAAGTACATACTCAAGGCGACAGAATTTTTTTTTACTATCATTTAGAAAATATGCTCTTGCTGATGAGTACATATTCAAGGGAATATATTCCTTACCAAAAATATTCTTCACATCACACATTATCTTGAGTATTTTCGATTTGTATACAGCTCCTGAATATAGTAATTGATGATTACATAGTCCTTATTAATATAATTACCAGGTTCTGAGCTAACAGTTGACGGAGTTGGTGGTAGTTCGAATTTATTTTTCACTCTCTGAGTTCTCTCTCTGAATGACTGCGCTAAATGTCTAAATCTTCTACTGATAAGTTCATCATCATGATCTAAACTATAAATTATTATTTGTCGTTATCAGAACTAATAATTAACTAATTATAAACTAATGTTTTTTAAATTATACAAACATCATTAATTAAAACTAACACTTGGTATGCTTGTTGGTCATGGGTCGATGAACCAGGAGTCGACATTGACTCCTCAGCTTCATCGTCTTGTTCTTCAACTGTTGACGAAGGCAACTCCACACCTTTTTGTAATTTGTTAAGTAAGCATCGGGAACACAAAAATAATCGATATTAATTTTTCCTATTGAATTTTTTATTTAAATGTTGTTCACAATTTAAGCATTAATTTCATTAAATTCCCAGATATGTTATACCAGATCTTAGGAACTGATTGCTTTAATTTCATTATTATGATATTGTGCCAGGTTTATGAAACATAACTCACCATTAAGGAAGAGTACGTATTAGAATCTGGATGGCAACGTTAAAACCGGCAGCCAATCACATTGCACGGTGAGGTATGCATCGTAAACCAGCATTATTCATTTATAAATTGTACAAATTCAGTGCAGTGTAAAATAAATGTCTGAAAAATCTACTCCCCCTTTTTAGATGTGGCATGCCTAAAAGAACTTCGGGCACTTATGATGAATAAGTTTAGAAAAATATGTTTTAAAGCCATTGCCAAAAGTTCTTTACCTTCCTGTTCAATCTCAACCAGTTGTTCAGTTTCTGCTTCCTCTTCATCGTCTGTAAGCTACAAGAATAAAGTCTATTAAGTATAATGTAAAGTAATTAAATAACAATTTATATCTCATTTACAGGCGTAAGATTAATTAGAGAAATTGCTGTATTATGTCAGCATCAGACGTGATCAATTTCTATGATTTGAGGCCTACAATCTCCAGACCACTTTCTTCAACTGGGCATAGCAGCTCATAGAAACTCGCTCTACTTTAATTAGTAATTTTCTTGCATAACTATCTTTTCAAATTGTTTACTTATGGTTCATGAAAAAACATACGGCTTTTAAAATTAATATTATGTTAGAATGGGGAGTAAAAGAAACCAGAGAAAGAAAACAGAATTATATTAAATTTTATTAATCTGTATAAAAACTGATTTCCCACTGTTACTGAAGTTTAACATATACGATTTCAATGAATCCTTAAAGAAAAAAAAAAGATTGAAGCGCCATAAATCAATATTCTTCAACTTATCTGATACAGACCGGCTCGTTATGATGGCTACTAACTTCCTGTTCTGATATTTGAGGCTTAGATTTGCAGCACATACGATCTCAACCCCCTAAAAAGTGGCCAGATATGAAAGGAGCAATTCAATTCTAAATTCATGGTAAGGATTACTGTTTGTAATCAAGGTAGACCGAGAGCACCATTATTAATCTTTAAAGTTTGCAACAACACTACTCGCTGCTAAATGTTCACCTCTGAAGCCAGGCTTAAGGGGAATAAGGTTTCTAGAATAAAAGAAAGATTTTAGTTAAAATTTTTTCCGAGTATGTACACATTTTATTTTAATAAATGTTTTTGTTCTGAAGAAAAAAAAACAAACAGAAATGTTGAGTACATTCAAAAGAACTTACGTTGTAAAATCCGAAAATAATTTTAATTAATACAATAATTTCTACAATGAGCACTAAATAATTTATGTAAGAAATAATAAAAACACTTGTTTAGCGTATAGAGATTAACGTGATGAGTTCTATCGGGGTTTCATCTCATGTCGCAGAGTCATCTTAATACAGAGAACTCTATTGTAATATATAAAGCTATACATATTTTCAATGCGTACGTTCGCGGTTGGATCTATCGATACCGTTTACTTACAATGAAAGTGGACGCACGTTCATCCAATCTATACATAGACAGCTAACATTTGTAAGAATGTATTGGAGATCTTTAGTTAAACTCTCTGCAAGTAATATCTATTTTTAACTAGCAGTTTACGGATAAAAGTTACAACAGGAAGGATTAGAATATACAAAAATAGAATTCTAGGAATGATTTCTTTGCAAAAGTAGTAGTACTTCACAAGCTTTAACTAAAACATTCTGATGGAATTAAAGACCGAGAGTTCATGGATTTTTAAACGAAATGAGCTACTTGAAAACAAAGTTTGTAGCCAAAGCTGTTAGAAAAACAAAAACGAACTTCCATATTAGCCAAAGAAATCCAAGGGCCAAGTGCGACAAGGCGCAATAGTGAGTTTTCATTTTCAACCATTTCCTGCAACTATTAGGTATTTGATGATTTGAACTGTGACAAAGTAAGAAGATGTGAAGATGTCAAAGAGTGCAGAGATGAGAACTACCCTTGTATTTGAAATTTCGGGTCAGGGACAAAACTCTTTATAGTTATCGATTGAATTAGTATAAACAAACTTTGCTAAGAACTAAAGCTTTTGGAGGAACAATATGCATGAATTTCTTTTGTCCATCTACTTGAAATATGTAAGCTTGTAAACGTTAGAATTATTAGAAAATATCTGGGATTTTATCGGTCGTAGCATGCATATTAATGTTCCTTACCGGTCAGATTCATCCATCGTCAGAGTAAGACTATAAATACATGTATAGAGTTGGCTTCAACTTAATGTTTCTGTCCAAACTGTTTCTCTCGACATGAATTTGATAATCTTACTCGACGATGGATGAGAATCCGAAACCGGTAAGAAACAGCTTTAATAAGCATGCTACGACTGATAAAATCCCAGATGTTATCCAGCATTGCGGACTCATCCACATATTGTACACAATATAAAAAAATACCAATAATAAAAACTAAAAAAAAAAGAAATATACAATAAATATATACAAGTGATATGAAAAAAAGTAGACGGTTGAAATTGAAACAGACAAAAGGTGAACGTACCGTTGAGAACTGAATGTACAAACGACAGATCGCACATCACAATTATTGCATTTGATTGATAGACAAATTATAAAAAAATCATTTAAATACTCCTAAAAAAAAGAATTCATAAGATAACAAGTTAGTGCAGTCATTAACCTATAAATCTGTATTTCTGTAATTAGACTTTTATTTTATTTTTTCCATTTTTACTTTCCATTCTTCCATTCTTACTGCTGGCAAGAGGAAGTATTTTAAATTTTTGACATCGGGTTTTCACCGAAAGAAGAACTTATGAAATTTTAATATCTCTCCTTCTAAGATTCACGCAATAAACACGTTTTGAGGTCCCCTTTATTCGGAAAAATGGATATTACAAATTGGTCTGCGTGTGCATATATTCCAGCATAATTCAAATAGAAAAATCGCAGAAAATTCAATTTCAATACTTCGTTTAAGTTCTAGCAGGGAACCCGACAGTAAGGTTTTGATCAAAATCGGTCAACCAATTTACTGAATGGATTTGTTAGTTTGTTTTTTTTTGCGATATTCTCAAAAACGGCTCCAACGATATTCTTTGAACTTGTCATAATAACTACATACATAAAGAGTTATAACTTATTTAAAACCCGGTTTTATTAGGTTAACTAAATAATTAGTAAAAATCTGGTGTGAAACGTAAAAGATAGAACAGAACATTTAAAGAAATTATTAAATAAAAAGAACGATGGTGCAGTAGAATAAGATTAGATGATTTTAGACCCTACAATAGGAGAGGTGTGACAAGCAATAAGGAAATTAAAGAATCATAAACACCTAGAGCAAATTCCATACTTGGTCAAATGATTAAAAATGGAGGCACATAATGGCTAAGAAGCTCCGCACATATTAGCCAGGTGTGGCAGGAGGAGGCCATGCCAGGATTGTGGAAGATCTATCTTGTATGTCCAATTTTTAAAAAGGTAGACAAGCTTCAATGTTGTAACAATAGAGGGACCACACTCATGTGTGCTCTATAAACTACTATCTTCAATAATCTTGTCAAGACTTAATGTTTACATGAAGGAAATTGTGGGGGAAAACTATTGGGGTTCTGGAGAAACAAAAATACTACCGATCAAATATTCTCCTTTAGGAAAATCCTGGAGAATTTTAATGAATATGGAAAAGACTTACTGTTTATTGATTATAACCAGGGGTTCGTCAATATTAATAAAAATGGTCTGATCTTGGCTTAGTAACGTCAAGGAATACCCGACAAATTGATACGACTGGTAAAGATGACCCTAAGTTGATGATCTCTTTTCGAACAGAACGGGTGACCGGCAAGGTGTTGGACTCTCTTCTGTGCTCTTTAAGGTGCTTCTCTCGATAATAAAGGGAATATATTCTGCATATGGCAAGCTTTAGACTTTACTGATGACAATATGATCGTGGACCGCAATGCTGTTAAATTGAAAGAGGTTTTCAATATTACAGAGGGGAAAGCAGGAAATTCGGACTTAATGGAAAAAAGTTAAATATAAGAGGGTCGGAGCCACACAACAATATATTCAGGATAGTGGTATAGGACCCTACCAATGAATTTAAGGGTGCCAATAGTTTGGTGTATTTGGGGTCAGAAATCAATAGCAAGAATGATATATAAAAAGAATTTAAAAGGAGATTACTGGCTGGAAATCTTGCCTATTTTGCAAACATCAAGCTTTTTGGTTCTAGATTGACCTCGAGGACCTTTAAATGGAATTTATATACAACCGTAGTAAGATCCGTTGAATATCCGTTGGACGGAGATTTAGACATTAACAAAAAGTATAATGGATGAGTTATGTGGAGAGAATTTAGGTCTGGTTGATGAAATGGGAAGACTTTGTTAACACTGGTTAACTAGTACGAGGGTGGTTTGAAAAGTTCTCGGAATGTACTAGAAAGAAGTGTCTTACCTCGGTGGAACTGCTTTTATTTTTCAACATAGTTTCCCTGTAGACTAATGCATTTGGTCCAGCGATGTTCCAATGCCTTTATCCCATCTTAAAAATGAGATTCCTCCAGGCCTGCAAAGTACCTCTCCAATTCGGCTGTCAGTTCTTCCGTTGTAGGAAATCTCCGTCCACCGAGGAAAATTTTCAGCTTGGGGAAGAGATGAAAGTCTGATGGTGCCAAATCAGGTGAATAAGGTGGATGTGACAACAATTCGTACCTCAGTTCATGAAGTTTTGCCATGGCAATAACACTTGTGTGCGGGCGGGCGTTGTCCTGATTTTCTTCCTTGCCAAACCAGGCCTTTTTTCGCGTATCTATTCCTGTAGTTGGTCTAGGAGGTTTGCATAGTATTGCCCCGTAATTGTTTGGCCAGTAGGAAGATAATCTATCAGCAGAATGCCTTTTGCATCCCAGAAAACTGAGGCCATGGACCTTTCCGGCCGAACGTACTGCCTTTGCTTTCTTTGGTGGTGGTGACTCAGCATGTTTCCACTGCTTTGACTGCTGTTTTGTCTCTGGGGTATAGTAGTGGACCCAAGTTTCATCTGTAGTCACAAACCGGCGCAAAAAATCTTGTTGGTTGCGCTGAAAACGGGCCAGACTTTGTTCGGACATTTCCAATCTTGTGCGTTTATGGTCCAATGTCAAGAGCCGCGGCATCCATCTTACCGATAATTTTTTCATTCCCAATTCTTCGGTTAAAATGTGATATACCCGTTCAGATGACATCCGTATAGCTTCAGCAATCTCTCGCACTTTCAGTCGACGATCCTCCATGACCATTTTATGCACTTTTGCGATAAATTCTGGGGTCGTAGCACTTTTTGGCCGTCCACTACGCGGATCATCATCTAAGCTCTCCCGACCAAATTTAAACTCGCTGGTCCACTTGGCAACAATTGAATATGAAGGAGCAGAGTCCCCCAGTGTGTTCTGAAAGTCAGCATGAATTTCCTTTGCTTTCATACCTTTCTTTACAAAGTACTTAATCACTGCTCGAATCTCAGTTTTTCCATTGTCACAAATCACTACGCGGGAACAACAACAAAGAGTCGTCACTACCACTCTCCTGCAGCAAGAGCACTGACGCGCCACGTGTTTACTCACAAAGGATGTGTGATTATTGCGCGGGAACCTCGTTGCTCTAGCCCTGACATCTAGTAGTGATTCCGAGAACTTTTCAAACCACCCTCGTATATTGATAAAGAGACACAGTCTGCCTGGACTTTACAACAGAGAATGGCTAAGGTAGAGTGGTATGAGAATGACACGTAGTGACTGGCGAGATGTTGAACTATAGTGAACTATATATTTCTGGACTGTCCGTTGCTGTATTTATCTGGTTTCTCCCACTCCAGTCCGAGAGCCTGGTTGGGTTCGTTTCTCTTCTCTCTACTCTCTTTGATTGCTGTTACAGAAAGTATGAAAAATAGCCTGCTAATTTTTGAGGTACAGAAAAATAAAGGGTGCTGCAAGGCAAATTGGAATATAAGTACCAATAGAGAAAGCGAGAATTTCATTAAAAATGAAAATACAGCTCGATTAATTAAGAATTGCTGACTTCGATTGTTGGGGCATATGGAAAGGTTGAAGATAGTCGAGGAATTAAAAAGATTGTGGAAGTAAGAATGTTTAACCAAAAAAAGGACGTCCCAGAAGACGACAGGGATAGCCGTCTAAAAAAGATGGGGGTGAGAAATTGGAGGGCGACGGTTTTCGAACGAGACCAATGGAGAAAGAAGATTCAGGAGGTCAAGATTCACTTTGGACTGTACCGCCTGCCAAACGAAACTGGTGTGAAACACTCACACGTCTTTCTTTTACTACATTTACACAGTTTGGAATGACAAATCTTTTAACATTTATAATTCTTACTACTTATAATTTGTTGTCAATGTTATATCAATGGGAGAATCTAAAGTTAATAAAAACCACTTTTTAGAGGAAAGCTTAACCTCCAAAATCCGCTTAAATGAACTTAGAAGAAAGTTCAAACAAAAGTGACAGGTCTCTGTAGGTATAATTTATATACCAAACTTAATGAAATCCATTAGTGTTTTAATGGATAAAATTGCAGAGAAGCCTGTTCAGTAAAAACGCACTTCCTGTCTACTGGCTGACTGACAGACCAATTATTAAAAACCACTTTTTCGGACTCAGGAGACCTCAAAACGGACGGTGAAAACCTGATATCGAAAATTTGGTACGATTACAATACTTCCTCTTACTAAAGAAAAGAAAAAAAAAAATTCACTTATTATTTTGTTTAATTATAGAACTGTTATCACTTGTAGCACTTCATTTTCATATTCTTATATTGTGTAACTCTTCTTTGTTAGAAACACAGCACACTCTGCAGTAAATTCAAGCAGACGGCTGAACGCCATTCTTTTATACTATGTAAATATTTCATTATTGTAAAGAAAATTATAAAAAAATTGGTATTCATAGATGTTAAAAAAAACCTGCTTTGTTAGCAATGATCACTTCTTTATTAATGATCATTGTTTTGTTTAATTAAAACTTTTTAATTGTTTCAATCGTTGAAATAACATCATTCAATTGTCATAAAACTATTATTACAAGTGGTATTATTATCTCCATCAAAAATGTCAACTCATTCTGCAGCAATTTATCATAGCTTACATAGAGCATTCTTCTTTGCACTGGTTTTCTTCAATCTGTACTTTGTTTTCTTAAAATAAATGTTGGGAATAAGATACTGCGTCTAACAGAAACTGTTTACACATATTGTTTTTTGCTACATTCAACTATATTTTTTTACTTTCTTTTACGGCTGTAAGATTTCACATTTTCGATTCTGAGTTTTCACCGGAAGTACATGTTTTGTGGTCTCCTGAATCAGAAAAAAAAATTGTTAAGCTAATGGTCTATGTATGTAAAAGGGAGATGGCCTAAGAGACTAAGACCGTTTTACTTTCTATCCATGCTCACATATCACAGCACGGAACGTTGGTCGATGGGTGCCGGATGTAGTGGCGTCCCGGCATCAGACATAAGGTTTCTCAGAAAAGTTGAGACAAGGACTACGGGAGTATCAGAAATACTGCGCTCAGAGTTATTTTAAAGATCGAACCGCTGATCAGTTTACTGAAAGAGCGCAGCTGAGATAATGATTCAGCCATGTAAAAAGAACGGAAGAAAACCATATCAAGAAAACCCATGGAGGTTAGAATTCTGGGAAAGCGGCCCCAGGAAGCAGAAGGATAATAAGCTGGACTGCCAACCTGAAAAGAGCCATCAAAATTAGAAAGAACAACTGTCGAGAGATATAGACAGATGGCAGTTCTTTTGTTAAACCTCAACACTGTAATGTAGATGAGGTAAATACCCAAACGTTATATTAATAATAGTTAAATCAGCATCTGATACGGACGATTCGTAAAAAAATCCAGAACGGGAAATGCGATTTGAATGAATAGTTTTTTTTTCAGTTTTTGCAATTTTCTTGAAAATAGCTCCAACGATTTCCTTTAAACTTCGTATGCTAACTATACACATAAATGCCTATCACTTTTATTTGTAACATTTTTACAAAAAGTTGATTTCAAAAGGAGTTTCTGTGGCAGTAGGAATAGTAAACTCTTTTCCAAAGTATCACTTCAGTATAATGCATGGTACTACACACTATAATGTATGGTATGCCAACAATATTAAGTATATTAAGCAGCGCTACAATTCCACAAATATAAAGAAAATCGGCTAACCGGAACTGTGACTTTACAGGTTTCTGGAGGTTTTGGAGTTTTCTCGAAAACAGCTAAAACGATTTTCTTTAAATTTTGAATGCTAATTGCACAGATATAAACTTTTCACTTTGATTTGCAATATTTTTCCGGAAAAATTGATTTTAGAGGATTTAAGAACCCTGTGGCTTGGGATTTCATATGTAATTGGCGCTGCTTTTGGTCTACAATGTAATTACTTCAAGTACTACACATATCAATGGTAAATACCACACGCACATAATAAGTATCAAGGAATTTAATTTCCTATAGGTACGAAAGATAATATTTTTCTAGGAACCAGACTAGATGATGTGAGATCTTGAAAACTTGTGTGGGTGTTAGCAAAATTAATGAAGGAGTTCATTCAATGTGGAACGTAGGCTGTGTGCAATCTGATAAGGAAAATATTTGAATGGTAAGTTTCTAGTAATATAGATATTAATTTTTTTTAAATGAACTGGCTTTTTTACTACTTCTTTCTGCTGTAAGTGGAAATATTGTGATCGTGTCAAAATTTTGAAATTAAAGTATTAAACAGAAATTCAAGGTTTGAGGTCCCCTGAGTGCGAAAAAAGTATGTATGACCAAAATACTTCAAAAATAATAAGTCATTTACTGGATGATTTTTAGCAATTTTCTAGGAATGACCAACAATTTCCTTCACAATAAAAGCCTTCTCACTTTTATATGGAACATTTTTACTTTCTCTTACCCTAGTAAGAGGAAGTATTGTAATCGAGTTTTCCTCAAAACCGGAAATGTCCGATTTGAGGTCCCCTGAGTCCAAAAAAGGGGTTTTTAGCAAATGGTCTGTGTACTGTGTGTATGTGAACAGCATAGATCAAAAACGAAAAACCGTAGAGAGTTGAAATTTGATATTCCGTTTAGGTATCACCATGGCATCAGACGATGGGTCATCTGTCAAAATTCCTCAACTCGAAGTACCACTTTCTTATTTTTTTTTTTTTTACTTTTTTTGCAATTTTCTCAAAAATGGCTCCGACGATTTCCTTCAAACTTGGTATATCAACTACACATACAAAGATCTACAACTTTTATTAAAACATTTCTCTGGGAAAATTCATTTAAATGCACTTTTGGAGGAGGGATGGGGTTATGTTTTTCTCTAAAGTGCTACCATAGTTGATTCTATCATCCAAACAAAATTAATTAGAAATAAATAGATGGCCAAAATTCCGAGTTTCCGAGTAAACCGGAAGTGCTGTTTTACTGAACAGTTTTTTCAGTTTTCGACGAATTTCATTAAATTTGGTACACCAACTATAAAATTTGTCAATTATAATTTTGAGAACTGGAGTAAGAGAAAGTTGTGTGAGTGTTTTGCACCAGATTTTTTTTTGTTTTGGAAGTGCCATTTCTAATGCATTGCATTTGTATGTATGTTTTTTTTTATGCTCGACAATGCAAATCCTTTGTTAAGATATCCACGGCTCACCACTGCTTATAAGCAATAAAGACAAATTTAACATATATGACCTAACATAAATAGAGAGAGGATAATTACCTTGGCAGGCCGAGAGGTGGATTATATTGTGAGCTCTGCTGTAGAGAGCACCAGAAACATTGAAACAACTTTTGTTAATTTGTTCAGGACTGATTAAAACAATCTGCATCAGTTTTTTGCGCAGATGATTCGATTAATGTAATCATCCTCAGTGCTCAAAACTTTGTACATTTTCCTCCATAGTTTCATTATGAAAATGAAATTTTGCCTATGAATATTATTATTTTGAAAAACTGTCTTGAAAGCAATTTTTACAGTGTGATGATGATTACATATTGATCGGAAGGTCTGCGTAAAAACTGATGTAGTTTATTTCAATAGGTCCCGACCAAAGTACCTGAAGTTAAACTTGGGTTATAATTAATGATTATCATTAATTAAATATTGTGTAAAAGTAAATAAATTTACCCTATAGGTGGTTTACCATTGCTAAAAATTGTCTCCCTCTTACGCTCCTTTTAATGACAAAACGATCAATTCCATTGCATTATAGAAGCCGGAAAATAGAACAAGTGGAAAACTTTAGTAAACATCAGTGGCTGTGAGTGTTAGCGTCCAAACTTCCGGGATCCTCATCGCACATGGAGATTTTCCGTTTTACTCTTGTGCCATAGCTACTATTCACGAAAACTCTCCCATTCTTAGAGATAGAGAGAGCTCATAAAGTGCCATGCTCTGTTCGCGCATTAACAGTGTTGGGAAGAAACGCCCTGGTTCCTGTTGTTTTTGGTGAAAGAAAACCAGAGCGAGTTTCTCTTTTCTAAACACGATTAATTGAATTGACGCCGTAAAAAGAAACTGACACAGAATGGTGAAAAAAACTGGCAACAATTAAAATTTGAAGTCCCTGATGCATAAAAGCCCCCTGATGTATAAAAATTCCTCAACAGGGTGTCACCTTATGGATTGTTTTCAATTTTTGCGATTTCCTAGAAAATGGCTCCAACAGTTTTTCTTAGAAATCTTCTTACACAAATGAGGCCTATTACGTTTTATTTGAAATTTGTTTCTGCGAAAATTGATTTCAGAAAGTTTTTATTTCGGAAGGAAGAGAAGGGGTGATGTTTGGTTTCCCTATAAATTTATGTAGTATAGTTCTTCAGGGTGTACTTAAAAGATCTACCTATATGTATATAATATTAATGAGAATTAAATTACAGCAAAATTACATTTGATCGATATCAATGGGAATACCGATCGTAAAGAGAGCGTTCTAAGCACCTTTTTTTCAGATGAAAAGTGCTAGTAGGGCAGCAGTAGGAAGACATCTCCTACAAGCACCACAAATTGAAGAAAGTATACGATCAGTGGAATTTAGAAATAAATTTAAAAAAAAATTATCTGACTGCGGACCAACCAAATCAACGAAAATTTGTGCCTAGAAGTAACATATGAAGATGTTATTAAAGAAAAATAACAGAATGGAAGGAAAGTGACCGGCAGCTAATGGAATACTGTGTAATTTTGAATAAATAATTTGTGTAATGGAAGAATAAACCTATTTACACTCCACGTTAAAGTGTACTCCTTTTCCATGGTTATGAAGCTTGGTCGCTTACAAAAGAAGCATCAAGAATGATGAAATCAGGAGAGGATTTCTGGATAAGAAGCAAGAGCTATTCTAGGATGGAAATGGTAAGGAATGACGAAATAATGAAAGTGATGTAACTGAGAAAATATGACGAGGACTGGTCAGAAGGCTATATTTTGGTATGGCTATATGCAGAGAATCAGAGGAAACATCACTTAAAAGATTATTTGAATAGAACTCTCAGAGAAAGAGAGTTAGACCAAGGATAATGTGGAACACCAGAGTGGAGAAAGTGATAATCGGTTGGAGATTTGATGATTGAATTGAAAGAAAATCCTGGAGAGAGGAGATTTGTGAAGTCAACCAATTGGCCTGTACTAAATATGTTGCTAAAATTTTGAAATTGATGAAAATATCTTGACCGGAAGTGAGAATTTCCAATTACACGAATATTAAAGGTAACAGAACATATAAAAAAAGTCGCAGTTTGAAGAAAATCTGTCACTTTGACCATGAGATTATATTCGAAACTGTGTGAAGATTTAATAACTGTTTTACATTTTCCAACTATATTTTTCATTTTTCTATAATTTTCACTAAATGCCAATAATGTAATAGAGTTTGAATCGAATAAAAGTTATATAATAATAAAACTATCTTCTCTTTTTAATATTTACTATGGAAAGAATGACTGGAAAAAAGTTTAAATTCAATGTTAAGGCAATCAAGGTTGATGTACTATACTTTTTGCTTAGCATGCTTAGAAGTAAATATAAAAGATGTTTTGACCATCATGATCGACATCTACTAGTGTCAATGACATCGAAATATTTGGGAGTTTGGAAGAAGTTGTCTTGAAAAGTATGAGAGGTATAAACTTTGATAAAAAAGATAACAAAGGAATTTGGAAATTGGTATTTTTAGTGTTACAGGAAAACGTCAATTATCTTCTCTTTTTCCTTCTAAATAATTTTATAGATATATGTATAAAAACATAATGCACAACACTTACCCTAATCTTATCCTCCATTGCTTTACAGCTGACTGCGTTACTATGGTAACAGGAAGGGATCTTGCTGTCCGATCGATATTAGATGTTACAAGCTACCAAAAGATCTCTCACTTAATTGTGTACTATAGTAAATCATCTTCCCACCAACAGATGACTCTGAAATAATTAAAATAATAAAAAATACTTCCATTAAAAACTTTTAATACTAAATCACGCGGAGAAGAAGCAATACTACAGAATAAAAATGAGATTGAAATAAATACACATTACCTATCCATTAATAAGGAGAATAAAATATTCTAACAAAGATGATGATCGTAGAATGATTCTAATGAACTAAGTGCAACGTCCGGACTCTTATATTTTTTTATTTTCATTTCTTTTTATGTAAGTTGAGTTATTGAACGCGCCAGTTCTCACACGTGTCCACGCGCCTGAAGAGAATCGATTAGTCACGAAGATTGTACCTACCGCTCAATATTTACCCATCATTGACATATACAAATAGTACTACTGCTTATAATTCTATATATAAACTTTATGATAAGAGATGTCCACATTTTAATGAAATAAAATTGAGTCAATTCGAGTAATTCAAAATTTACTTTAAAAAAATTACCTTAAAACACTTATTAAATTTTTCACCGAAAATACATGGTTTTAATATCTTTTGACTTTGAATCTGGAATAAAATATCACATAGCTTTCTCTTAGTGCATTTTTCAAATTAATTTTTTGCTGAGAAATTTTCTGAATTTTTGCTGTATAGGTGGGATAACCTAAACTATAATAAAACCACTCTACAATAAAACATCTGAGCTCCTCATAACTCCTCTAATTATTTGAAAAAAATCTGGTGTGAAACACTCACACAACTTTCTCTTATTCTAGTTCTCAAAATTATAATTGACAAATTTTATAGTTTATGTACCAAATTTAATTAAATTCGTCGAAAACTGAAAAAAACTGTTCAGTAAAAGCGCACTTCCGGTTTACTAATTTTCTTGTAACTTGGAATTTTGGCCATCTATTATTATTTCTAATTATTCCTGTTTGGTGACAAATTGTATAATCAACTATGATAGCACTTTAGAGAAAAACATAACCTCCTCCAAAAGTGCCCTTAAATGAATTTTCCCAGAGAAATATTTCAAATAAAAGTTGTAGATTTCTGTAGTAAAAGTTGTAGATGTTTAGTTTATATAGGAAGTTTCAAGAAAATCGCCGGAGTCATTTTTGAGAAAATCGCGAAAAAGTGAAAAAATCATTTAGTAAAGTGGTAATGTAAACGCACTTCCGGTTATCCAATTTTTTTGAAACTCGGAATTTCAACATCATATTCAATTGTAATTAATATTATTTAGATGATAGAACTGTTTAATAAACTGAAATAGCATTTGAAATGAAAACCTAACCCCACCCCTTCCCCATAACTGCCGTTAAATGAATTTTCCCAGCGAAACATTTCAAATAAAAGTTGTAGCTCTTGTATTGTAGTTGATGTACAAGTTTAAAAGACACTCGTCGGAGCCATTTTTGAGAGAACATGCAAAAAATTAAAAAAACAACAATAAAGTTGACTTCCGTTGTGAATTTTGACAGGATCCCACTGTCAGATGCCATGGTAATACCTAAACGGATATCAAGTTTCAACTTAGTATGGTTTTTTGTTTTGAGTTTAATGCTGGTACACACACACACACACACACACACACACACACAGAGCACACAGACTATTTGCTGAAAACCACTTTTTTGGACTCAGGGGACCTCAAAATGGATATTTCCGGGAAAACTCGATATCGAAAATTTGACATGATTACAATACTTCCTCTTACTAGGAGTAAGAGAAAGTAAAAATCAATTTCTGGAGGGGAAAAAGTTTTGAATAAAAGTGATACCAATAGTTAGAAAAATTAAGAACACTCGTTGGAACGTTAAAAAGAAACCAAACCGTTCAGTCAAATCACAATTCCGGAATCTCTGTGTCCAAACTCGGAATTTTTGCAATATATTTTTTGCAGGAAAGTGACAGGTATTGATGTGAACAAAGTTTAATGAAAATCATGACAGCCGTTTTGAAGAAATCGCGAAACAATGATTTAGTAAAATCACACTTCCTATTGATGACTTCTGACGGAAACCTTCCTGTCAGATGCGGTACCTAAACAGTATAAAAAGGCATTTCCTGGATTTTTCGTTTTTGAGATATTTTGTTCACATAAACACACACATATATAGACTAGTCGCTAAAAACATTTTTTTCGTATTCAGGTGTGAGAAAATTCAATTTTGGCAATTTGACACGATCGCAATACTTTCTCTAACTAGGAATAAGATAAAGTAAAAGCGACCAAGTTATCACGGAAAAATGTCTGCTGTTATCCATTACAAGAGATGCATCCATTCATTCAGTACTGTGAACAATTGCAGTAAGAAAAGGGTGTTTATTTACCAGATTTTTTTATTTTTATTTATTCATACGTCTTTTATTATTTTATTCATACTCACAGGAGTAAAGTATGCTATTGCCTATGCGCTATATGTTTTTGACGGGACTTTGTTAAACAAAGAAATGCCTTTTTGCAGGTAATCTCCCTCTTGTAAACATTTTCACAATGCTTTTCATGATACTTGATTTGTATTTGATTCTACAACCTCTCCCTTTTTTCTCCCGTTTTCCAAATAAATGTAGATTTCGGGATCCGTTAATCTTACAATCTTTTAAAATTGCAACCCTTTCTTTTCAATTTTTTGGAATAAATTATCTATTTACATCATTATCCTCTGACTTCCTTATACCTCTCAGTTTGAGACACTCTGAGCAGACCTCCTCCATTAGCCTATTTTTATGAAAAGAAGTTTCCTTCTTAAATATTCATTTAACATCGTATCACCGCTCTATATGGCACAATACAATGCTCTCGATAACAGACCCAACAATAGAGAATCATCGTTTTTATCCATACCATTGCATTATAGAGGTACAATGATAAAATGACTCGACAAGTTTTGCAGAATCTGGTTAAACTAATTTTTTTTTTGACCTGACAGACTAGTGCCTTAGTTGAAGCTCTTAGTTAGATATTCTGTATGCATCCAATCTGAGACGTGATCTGGTATATCATAACTTGCAAATAAAATCATTTTAATAAGAGAACATAGAATGTAAACATTTTGTTTCTTGAGGAAAAACATATAAGATAAAAATCAAAAACCAAAACAAAATTCATGATTAAAAAAAACACAAAGCATACAGTAGAGGTAATTCTAAATAATGTCATGCTCCATTATGATTTACCGAAGAGAAATGTGTAACTGTATTTAGCTTTGTAAAAATAAAAATGGGAATATTTGTCTTATAAAATTAATCTTAAATATTCAATAAAAACTAATTATTCATGTTATCTAATACAGACTGCAGGGAAAGAAAGAAAAATACTTACTTTTATTACAGTAGTAAGAGAGAGAAAAATCTGGTGAAACCTCACACACTTTCTCTTACAGCAATTTCCTAAGTTGGATTTATTTATTTATACGGTTTATGTTCAAGTTGTAAATTTCAACCACAGTCAAAAATGAATAGATATAAATGTGCATCAGAAATACTAGGACAACGTGAAAAGTTCTCGGCCTAGCCCATAGATGGCAATGCTACAAATGAAATTACTGTTTTGTCATGTTGGCACACTTGTTGCAAAAGTAAATAACAAATGTGAATTTGACCAAACAAGTAGTTTGTTTTATACGACTGTTTAAAGTGAGCGTGTTGTGTGTCGTCAAAATGAATAAACTTGAATACCGTTCCGTCATAAGTTTCTTCGTTTTGGATGGTTTATCGCCAACGGAAATTCATCCAAAGTTGATGAAAGTATATACGTTATCAACTGGAAAAAATGGGCAGTTGAATTCAAACGACATCGACTGAAGATGATCCACGTGAAGGTCGGCCAAAAACTGCAACTACCGAAGAAAATATCGAGAAGATACACAATATGGTTCTAGATGAACGACGATTAAAGATGAATGAGACAGCTAAGGCTGTAGGCATCTCAAAAGAAAGGGTTTTACAATAAAAACTCAGTAAGAGAAAGCTTTGTGCAAGATGGGTTCTGCATTTGTTAAATCAGATAACAAATAAATGAGGAATCGAGTTTCTCAGCAATGTGTGTGCGGTTTTAAGAAGAATCCAACCGATTTTCTGCGCCGATTTGTTAAGACGGATGAAACGTGGGTTCATAATCAAAACAACAGTCCAAGCAGTGGGTAAAAGCCGGTGGCCGTTGGGAAGAAAGCAAAGACAATTGCTAATGACAAATGGCTGGAAAGCTTACGGCTAATGTTTTTTGGAATTTCAAAGGGATTCTTTTAGTTGACTTCCTGCTAAAGGGTCAAACAATTAATGGAGAACACTACGCGCATCTACTTGACCAGCTAGATGAACAACTTAGAGAGAAAAGGCCTGGTTTGCAAATGAAAAAAATCCTCTTTCATCTGCTTTGGGATTTGAAGAATATGAAGTATGAATTGTTGAATCATCCTCCCCTATTCGCTAGATTTGCCCCCCCCCCTCTGATTTTCATCTAGTCCATAACCTTAAGAAATTTGTGGCTAGAAAACGTTTTGGGTCAAATGAAGAGGTGGTAGTAGCACTAGAGCTTCCAGAATCGCATTTCAGAGACGGAATCGTAAATGGAGAAACATTGGATAAGTGAATTGAACTAAAGGAAGCTACATTGAGAAATAAATGCATTTTTAAAATCAAAAAACTCATTTTTACTTCTAGGTCGAGAATTTTTTACCTTGCCCACGTATATCAAGTTTAAAGAAAATCGTTGGAACAGTTGTTCGAGAAAATCGCAAAAACTGACAAAAATCAATTCATCGCGAATAGTATTTCCGGTGGACCGATTTTGACCCAAACCTTATTGTCGCGCCCTCTGGAAGTACCTAAATGAAATATTAAGTTACAGCTTTCTGCGATTTTCCATTTTTGAGTTCTGCACTCCCTCCCGCCGCCAGTTTCACGCACTGCAATTTACACAGTTCTAAATGGCAAAATTTTCTTCATACTTATATTCTTATGAGATATTTAGTTTAATGAAACTCGTTAGTGTTTTTTTTTTATGGAGAAAGTCAGAATGTTGAAGACTTTTGTTTTCGAGCATTCTTACAGTGTCAGGTTACCCTCTAGGGAAGATTGGTCAAGATTGGGTCTGTCTGGCAAGATACCTCATAATGATTCCGGTGTTACACGGACGGTTCCAGAATGATGGTAGGGCTGGAGCTGAGGTCTATTTTGAGACCGGAGATCATTTGACAGTATCTCTCGGTGATTTATGCTATTCTTTGTTGTGTTTTGGATGAGAGGGTACGTTACACTTAGCGAACACTAAGTTAAAAGGTGTTTGTATCTGCTCGGACAGCCAGGCTGCGTTGAAGGCGCTGAGTTCATGTGTTAGAATGTTCTAAAAGACTGGAAGAGCTTTCTTCTCTGAAGAATGTGCTTCTAGTATGGGTGCCAGGTCACATGGGAATTTTTGGAAATGAGCAGGTGGTAGGTTTGCCAAATTAGCCGCCTCTCTTCCTTTCATTGGTCCCGAGCCTGCTGTTGGCGTGTCTTCTGGCACATGTCTGTCAGGCTTCCAGACATGGACAGATTCACAGCATTCATCCTTATGGATGAGCTCATTTGGTTTTGGGCAGTCCAAAATGCTCATCGGGGGTCCGGACAAGGCCATTAGTGACCGTTGCTGAGTTTTTCACGGAGCGCTCTTAGGCATCTGGTTGGACTCTTACTGGACATTGTGGTTTAGGAGCCATCTCTACATAATGGGGCTCATGCCGGGATCATTTTGTGAGGTCCGTGAGACAAGTGGACAACACCCATCCATCTTATGACTGAGTCTTGGGTTGTGAGGAATGAGATGTCAGGACCTTTGGTCGGAATAGGATGTCTGTGGAAGAGCTTAGGCTATTTCCGCTTAAGGTTATTGTCCGATTTATTCGGACTGCGGTGAATCTTAGATGGATTAGATCCGGGTCTGGATTTTTGTTATAGACCCGGCTTGTTGTTGTTTTTCTAGGGGTAGCTATATGGGCCCAGTGAGGCTTTGGATGGCGTAGGGATTCCCTCCCCACAGACAAATAATAAATAATAATAATAATATG
Organism: Triatoma infestans; assembly: GCA_011037195.1. Taxonomy (NCBI): domain Eukaryota; kingdom Metazoa; phylum Arthropoda; class Insecta; order Hemiptera; family Reduviidae; genus Triatoma; species Triatoma infestans. Next base: position 25,366 of record JAAEAF010010077.1, read on the forward strand.
GAGAAAGTCACAGAAAAGTGGAAAAAAAAAGACGTGTTCAGTAATGTCTCACTTCCGGTAAATAATGTTCTTCAAATTCAGAATTTTGTCAACATATTTAAATCTGGTTTAATATTATATGGATGATTGAATGGTATAATAAATTAAAATAGCACATTAGAGGAAAACAGCTCCCTTACATAAATTTTTACTGGAGAAATGTTTCAAATAAAAATTGTAGCTCTTTGTAAGTGTAATTGATATTCCAAGTTTAAAGAAAATCGTTGGAGCCATTTTCGAGAAAATCGCAAAAAAAAGGGAAAAATCCATTCAATAGTATTACTTCCGGTTGACCGATTTTGAACAAAAGCTTACTGTCGGATACCAACTAAATATCAAGTTTGAACTTTCTGTGATTTTTCGTTTTTGAATTATACCCAAAACATGTATATACCGGTGAAAACTCTATATTGTAAATTTGACACGATTACAATACTTCCGCTTAGGTAAGAGAAAGTAAAAACTAGCAGAATACCTAAACAATAATTTATAGTCAATGAAGAAAATTTTCCTAGTAAAGACGAAAAAAAAAAAGTTGAAAATTTAACAATAAAAATTGGACGATACAAAATGGCTAGTTAGCGAAAGCGCTAAAAGATTACATACAGATACATATTGTTTACAGTTCTGACGCCTAAATTTAACTATCTAGCTGAGCAATTTCTTCTTAACATATAAGAATATTCCTGCATTGCACTCTAGATGTTATTAGCATATAGCTGCTTGCTAATAATGTTACTATTATCATTCATCTCCTTCGTTATGGCCGAAATAAATGTTTTTATATTTTATAATTCTTAATAAATAATTTAGTAAAGCTAACAATATGCTGTTTATAATTAGGAAATTTCTTGTAAAACCATTGTAGAAAAGTATTTCTCCAAGTATTTTTCCGTTTTCTAGTTCCATCATGTCATGGGGACCTACTCCTCGACACTTCACTCCATAACCCCCCCCCCCTTCTTTAAACATAATCTTTTGATATCCAACAATCTTTCTGTACATTCACCTCCCTTTATGCAGACATTTGTTTTCCTTGGTAAAATGCAAGAAAGGCATCTCACAAAGGTCAGCTGACAGTTTGTTTGATTATTTTCTCTTCCTGCTGTAGGAGGAAGTATTGCAAACATTTGTGAAATTCGATCTTTCATTGGAAATACTTGCTTTGAGGAATATCTGAGCACGAAAATATATGAATGTGGGTGTGTGTGAACAAAATATCTTGGAAAAAAGAAAAGATTATAGTAAGTTCAAAATTCCTATCGTTTAAGTATGACTTTTTTCATTTTTTTTTTTGCTGTTTTTCCAACTTTTTTCTTTGAATTTTGCATCATAGAGGTATATCACTATTATTTAGAATATTTTTCTAAGAATATTGATTTATGGAAAGGCTATTGGTGGAACTGTAATGTTAAGCTTTCGTATAAAGTGCCATTTCCTGCAACAGACAGAACTGTGAACTGAGAACAGTGTGAAAACTAAGTTTGCTCTGTGCAAGTCTGTGTTGTCACACTGTCTGAAAAACGCATCCTGAAGATGGGCGAACGGCCGAAACCGGTCGATGACCACAAAATGAAGCAGGCTGTCACGGAAAATGTTCCCTGATCCTGTCACTTTTATTTAAAATATTTTGCTGCAGAAATTGATTTGGAAAAGTTTTGGGGAAATCTGTGAGTTAATTCTCATTCATATTCAATGTTGGACCATCTAAACGTTATGTAAACATTTTAAGTTTGAAGAAAATCTGACAAATGGAATTTAGTTAGTATCTGGAATAGCAGGAATAGCCTCTATACGTTTAGAATTAGTTAGATCTATAAACGTTTAGCAAAACAAGGTACTTAAACAATTAATTGGCGGAGTCATAATAAAGTCCAAATTTAGGCAGTGAGTGGATGAGTGAGAGAGTGTGTATGTATGAGAAAGAGCGATAGAGAGAATAACAAAAAATACAAGTGTTACTCTCTCGACTATCATAATAGCAACAACATAATAGAAATTAATTTATTACACATAAGATAAAGAGTAACCCATAATGAGATCTGTACGTATGCGTGTGTACATATTAATTAAATTAATGAAGTTCTATTTATGAATGAATATTAAACAGGTGATAGAGAATGATTATACACACTTAATCTTGGTACAATGATGCGATGGAAGCAACACTCTTGAAGAACATCTCTGTGGTCCATATAGAGGGGATGACAATAGGGTAGTCCGCTGTATACATATATATATATAAAGGATGAGACATACATAATATCTACTTTGCCAACACGGTCTAGAAACTTTCCATCATAACAACACAACATGTACTTCATCAATGTGAGTTTCATTATCTCATTTTCTTAAACATATTTTTAATTTATTTATATATTTATACTACAATAATTTATAAGTCCTTCGTGAAATTTCCTTCTTTTCAATTCCTTTCTTTTTAAATTTCCACTTCATCCAACAATCAAATGGGAAAACTATATGAAGTAAAAGCATTCTTACGGTTCAAGATAGAGTTATCCGGATCATATATGAAATGAAATCCTACTGTGTGGACAAACAATTGTAATTTCCTGAACCTGAATAGCAAATATGCCCTAGGCCTAGCTTAATAAGTGCTGGGTTAAAACTCAAAGAAAAATGAGTTCGTGCAAACTTAGATGATACAATTTCTCTTTCATCCAAGAACTCCCCTAGTAATCAAAGAATAAATCCATGGAAAAAGAAAATCTGGTGTGAAACACTTAAACGCCTTTCTCTAACTACAATTGACATAGTTCTAATTGACTAGTTGTTTTCAATTTAGATGAATAGAAGTTTATAAGACGACTTTTTTTTGGAGGAAAGCATAACCTATCCCTCCCGCAAAACATTATTAAATGAATTTTCTCGGATAAAATTTCAGATATAAGTGATAAGTCTCTGCATATCGTACTTAGTTTACCTAGTTTAATGAAACCCGTCAGTCGATGTTTATATAGAAAAAATCGAAGAAAACTAAAAAAAAAAAAAAAATCCATAAAAAACGCACCGATTTATTTCAAAGAAGGAATTTTGGTAATATATTTTATTCTGATTAATATTAATATTGAAGCTAGGAATCGTACAATAAATTAAGATAGCACTTTAAAGGAAAGCATTAACCCCACTCCTTCTCCAAAACGCCCCTTAAATGAATTGATCCCGGAGAAATGTCTAAAATAAAAGTTGTGGCACTCTGTATGTGTAGAGTTGATATACTAAGTTTAAAGATAATCGTTGCAGCAGTTTTTGAGAAAATGTAAAAAAAATTCAGTAAAGGAGGTACTTCTACCGAAGGAGGTAAGTTATGTTTACTAAAAACACACACACAAACAGACCAATTTGTAAAAATCACTAGGGGATAGATCTCAAAACGTATATTTCCGGTGAAAACTCGATATCAAAATTTTGATACGATCGTTATACTAAACTCTTACTAGGAGTAAGAGAAAGTTAAAAGAATTATGCAAAATTAAAGATTAGTAATTAAATTCACATTTTCACAAAAGTTAATAGTTTTGTTATGTGACAGCCGGAGTGTGAGATTGTAATTTTATTATTCTCTCAACTACTACATCTTTTTTTACATACTCTTACTATAATAAGAGAAAGTATTCCGATCGTGTTGAATTTTTTTTTAAATAATTTTTTATTAGACAAAATTTTTTTCAATATTCGCCTTGAAGTCCCCAGTATGAGCAAAAATGTTGATATAAGTTTTGGTTGTATGTCTAACTGTCATTGTGTTTGTGTTTGTGCGTGAAAAATATAACTCAAAAACAAAAAATCTAGGAAGCTCAAACTTAAAATTCCGGATAGGTTAACACCACTACATCTGATAAGAAATCCATCGAATTCGCGATGTTCTCTAATATTTAATGATTTCAGGGCTTCTCTCTAGTGTACTTTTTCCAAATAGCATATGGTTCTACTAGAGAGAAAATAATTAAATATGTTTACAAAAAAAATAGGTTAACCGGAAGAGCACATTTTGTGAATGCATTTTCACAAAAACTTGGGATTTTTTTCGGGAAAAGCAATACTGATTTTTCTTAAGTTGCTGTACTAGCTGTAAACTTCTCACTTCATTTGAAACATTTGGCCGGGAAAAAGTAATTTTTGGGAGGAATGGGGCACAGACAAATTAGGCCTCTCTTAAGCCATTTCAGTAAATTTTGAATATTCCTGCTGGAAGATGGAGGAAATAAACAGCTCATACAGTTTTTGTTTAATTTAAGGCCATTTTATGTATGGCTAGTGGCACCCGGAATTTCTTCGTGTACTACCAACCTCCCCTCCGGACAGTGACCTGTAATTGCTCCTAAGAAAAAAAAATATAAGGGTAGCACTGGGGACTAGAACTTTGGATCTTCACATGGGAATCCAGCGCGCTACCACTGAGCAAATCCCGTCCCAAACAGTTTATAATAATTTTCACTTTTAATTCTACCAAATTTTTTTACTTTCTCTTACGTTATGGGAATTGAAGAGCCATAAGTATAAAATTTTATTTTTTAGCGAAGGACCTACATCTATAGTGTGTTTGTTTGTGTTGAGTGTGAACAAAAAATCTTAAAAACAAAAAATCGTAGAAAGTTCTTACTTGATATTGCAATCAGGTGCAACCATCGCAACTGACAACAAGGAGTTGATCAAAATCCATTCAAATGAATAAGAAATGAACTTTACTTAATGCTTGTTTTTCATCTTTTCGCGAAATTGCAAATTTTCTCGAAAATGCCTCTAACGATTTCCTTTAAACTTTGTATACTAACTACGCTCAAAAAAATAGCATTTTATCTGTTACAAACAAAAATAATTCAGTCCAAAATTTTGAAGAAAATAAAATTACAATTATTATGTTACAGAATAATATTATATATTTCGAACATAATACTATGCTTTTCGAAAGCCCTTCTAATCCGAAAGCAAATAACATAATTTTTGTCATGGTGGTTTAGTCATGGTAGTGTGTAAACTGATTTTGCCCTGTCCAAGTGTGTGATAATATCACACGGTTTATCAAGACATCCTGAAGAAGGGCGAACGCCCGAAACCGGTCGATGACCATAAAAGAATGCAAGCTTCCACGAAAAAAAAAAATCTCTTAACATCTTTGTAGATTCACTCAATTTTGATGCCACGTGAATTGTGATTTACTTATTATTTATTTTTTTATTATTCTTAATCTTTTATTTATTTCTTCATTGTGAATATAACAATTTCATAATTAACTAAGATAATTAAATTAAATAAAAACATTGGGTTGAGTGATTGTTTTTATTTTTTATTTTTTTTTGGAATAATCCAGCCAGTTTATTATCTGACTGGTTATCAGTTTATTTGTCTTGTACAATTTTCAATATTAGTTTCGGGTAAACAATTTCTTTACTCCCTTTAACTTATATTTTTTAATTAAAAAAGACAAAATAAGATATGTTAAAAAGCATTGTATTGTCCACTTGTTAATAAATTGGCACTTGGTTGTAGGTTATATGAATAGATAAGGATCATTAAAATAAACATTATTTATTCTCAAATCAAAAAAATTAAAAAAAAAAAAAGACTATGTACGTTTTTTTTTAACTCCACCTAACAAGTTGTAAACAAAATGTACATTGTCGGTTTTTTAATTTATATTTGATTTGCGAAGAAATACTTTTTTACTTTAATGATCCTCATCTATTTGTAAAACCTATTTATATGCTCAACTTATTAATAATGGACAATATACAAAGATAAATTTCATCTTTTTTAAAAAGTAGAATAATATAAGCTGAAAGGGAAAAGGAATTTCCCAGTTTTCACGAAACCTTGAAAACTTTACAAGGTAATAATAAACTGGCTGGATTATTCCAAATTAAAAAAAAAAAAACAATAATTAAAAACCTGTGTTTTATTCACTTATAAAAATTTATCAGCTAATTAACTTAGTTTATTCTTATGGTTAAGAATAGATATTCTAACACCAACATACATAAATATAGTACTGACTATAAATATTAACAAAATTCTAGATTGTAAGTAACATGTTTATATTAATTTAGACTGAAGATTACATATTAAAGACGAAACGTTCTATAAAAAAAAAATTTACAAATTACAAAGGTGGTTGGGATTATACTTATTTAATTGACTGTCTACATTGCATAACAACCTCTTAATAAAGCTTGTAACGGCTGTTTAAATTAAGCTTCACAGTTTTTAAGGAGTCTGAAGAATCTGGGACGTTAAAATTCTAACATTATTTGGGTTTGTTGTGGTGGTTGGTTCCGCAGAGCTGGAAAGCATCAGAGACATTTTCCGTGGTAGCCTGCTTCGTTTTGTGGTCATCGACCGGTTTCGGGCGTTCGCCCATCTTCAGCATGTTCTTCAGACAGTGTGCCAACACAGACTCGTACAGAGACTTAGTTTCACACTAACTGAGGTGTTTTTTAAATACTAAACTCTTAAACTAGGTAAAGGGATGTGGCCAGATGGGTGGGAAAACACGTGTTTGGGTTGTTAAAGGGCAAATTCTTTTCTTACAGTGGACGCGGGGGTCTAATCTTTAAACTCTGTTGTTGGAGGGAGACTTATTTCACAATTAACTAACCAAATATTAAGAATATACAAAAAAATAAGATGCACAAAATAAATCTAAATAAAATTAAACAACGATTAAACTAACATTTTAAAATTCATTCATTCGTTTAAAACTGAACGATTTTTTATATATCGTTATATATATATCGTTATATTTATCGTTATGTATATCGTTATATATATAAAAAATCGTTCAGTTTTAAACGAATGAATGAATTTTAAATGTTAGTTTAATCGTTGTTTAATTTTATTTAGATTTATTTTGTGTATCTCATTTTTTATTTTGTATATTCTTAATATTTTGGTTAGTTAATTGTGAAGTAAGCCCCCTCCAACAACAGAGTTTAAAGATTAGACCCCCGCGTGTTGCGTCCACTGTAAGAAAAGAATTTGCCCTTTAACAACCCAAACACGTGTTTTCCCACCCATCTGGCCACATCCCTTTACCTAGTTTAAGAGTTTACTATTTAAAAACACACCTCAGTTAGTGTGAAGCTAAGTCTCTGTACGAGTCTGTGTTGGCACACTGTCTGAAAAACGCATCCTGAAGATGGGCGAACGCCCGAAACCGGTCGATGACCACAAAACGAAGCAGGCTACCACGGAAAATGTCTCTGATTATTTGGGTTTGTTCAATGTTAATGCCCACTATCTTCTGGATTACAATAAAATCACTTCAAGTATTACCTGGATAGGTATATGTAACCTCTCTGCCTCTATTTATATTATGGCAATGATTAAAATTTCGAGTTTAAATAAATTAATCAATATGCATTAACTGCAGTAAGAGAAAGTCGTCTGATCGTCTTAGGACCCTCTGTAAAATGTTTCAAATAAAAGTGATCAGTTCCAAGTCGGAAATGCAACTTTGTAGAAAATGGTTTTTATAGTTTGTTTTTTGCGAAATCCTCGAAACGACGTCAATGATTTTCTTTAAACTTCGTATACTACCAATCACTTTTATTTGAAATATTCATTCTGGGAAAACTGATGTTCTGAGGGAACAGTAACATTACACTTTCTTCTAGAGTGTACAATGTATTGTTTTACCACCTACATAATAATAATAATATACATTAGAAGCATTGTGGAATTTCAAATTTGAAGAATATCGATTAAACGGGAGTGCGACTTTATAGAATAGGTTTTTGTATGTTTTCGAAAACAGCAACAATGATATTCTCTAAACATGGAATGAATGCTCACTGCAAACATTTAAACATATAAGTTTTATTTGAATCATTTTTTTCAAAAAAAAGTTGATTTTAAATACTGTTGCGGAATTTGTAGCGTTAAAGTTAAGGTTGGTTCTATGTTATTGGCGCGCTCTTCATTTCCTTACCGGGTTGGGTAAGTAGGTTGGTACTTATCATCCTACCACCCACATTTATTGTATTAGAACAAATGAACTAAATTTGAAGTTTAAAGAAAATCTGTCATTTTATATAAGATTTGTTTTTGTCTTCAATAAGGAAGTTTATAAAGTTAAATTAAAAAAAAAAATATATACATTTTTTGGCGCCCCCAGACAAATAAAAAATAAACAACTCTATTACATAAACAATTCTTATTGCTTTAAGACAAAATATTGCGAGAAATACACAGTGGCCCCGCAGTATGTAAAAAAGTTAAATTTACCTTTTTTAAAGAATGGATAAAATGTTTCTTCTACTTTATACAATCTAAATATAGACCATGCTTCTTAACTATTGACGGATTTAGCCATTCATTTGAGAATGAATTAAGTACTTCTGCTACATCAATAGACAACTCTCCCCTGAAATACAAAAAAAAGACAAGTTATAAAAAAAAATTAATCGCACAAAATTAAATAATAAGTAAACAACTTTTTTTCCTGCAAAAAATAAAAGTATGGGTTATTTTTTGGAATTAGCAGAGTAACCAAATGTATTGTATTATGTATTGATTTATAATTACCCACATTCCTTTGTAAACACTTTATCAATTTCCAATATATTTACTTTCTCCTTCTACAATAAGAGAATATAGTGGATCGTCTCAAATTTTTCAAATTATGTTTTTACGAAATACATATTTTGAGGTCCCCTGTGTCCGAATTTTTTTTTTTTTTTAAATGTGTCTGTGTAACAAACCTCAAAAGAAAAAAATCGCAGGAAGCTCAAACTTGATCACTCGGAGACAGTCAGGAAGACTTAGTTAAAAATCCTTTAACAATCTGATTTTTTATCCGTCTTAACATGCTTTTTCTTATTCCTCACCGGTTCGAAAGATTCTGTTGAGAGTTTACTTCAACATGTTGTTTCTGTTATACATTATTGTTGACTATATGTGCAGGAGGTTATAAGGTTATGATACTAGATAGTAAGATAGTAACATAAACATAACCTAATAACCTCCTGCACATACAATCAACAAACCATCAAATGTAATCTATAAAGCAGGCTACAGACTATGCATGTATTCGCGATTCGGGATGCGCGATGCCTGATTCGTCCAGTTCGTTGTAATTCACAAACAGAGCATACAGACTATGCGTTTTTGTTGTGGTGGTTGGTTCCGCCACAGAGACATTTTCCGTGGTAGCCTGCTTCATTTTGTGGTCATCGACCGGTTTCGGGCGTTCGCCCATCTTCAGGATGCGTTCTTCAGACAGTGTGCCAACACAGACTCGTACAGGAGTTAGTGTGAAACTAAGTCTCTTAGGTCTGATGAACTAAAGAATGGATAAAATGTTTCCTCACTACAGGAGTTAGTGTGAAACTAAGTCTCTGTACGAGTCTGTGTTGGCATACTGTCTGAAGAACGCATCCTGAAGATGGGCGAACGCCCGAAACCGGTCGATGACCACAAAATGAAGCAGGCTACCACGGAAAATGTCTCTGAGACTATGCGTTTGTTCAAGATTCGTATGCGTGATTTATCCATGTTCGTTCGCAGTTTCAATCAAATTTGTTCACAGAAATCTGTGAGCACGAGCAAAGCCTATATATTAATTATTTCAGTAGGTACATGTATATTATTTTTAAACTGTATTTACATATTTCTGCTCTGAAAATATGGAGAGTGACGATGATCTGGCAATAGCTAGTGCTGTTTTTATAATCATGGCGCAAAAGAAGAAGAAGTTTTTAAACAAACGGAAAAAACGCAGATGGTGGAGTTTATCACTACTCAAAAATAGAGACAGCTAATTATTAAGTTCATACGATTCATTTTCTGGAGTCAGTTCTATACGAAAAAGCGTACATCAGACCACTCGTATTCTTGCCTGTTATCTTCTTCGGCCATTGTTTTTAATTATCCTTAAAAAAAAAAAAATAAACAAGAACGCAGAATTAAATGTAAACATAACCGCCTCCAACAAACTAGCGCGCACAACGAATGGACGAATTAACTACGAACACAGCCCGAACTTTGGCGAATCAGTGGTTCGTGCTGATGCGTAGCCTTTGATATTCGTCAATTTACCGCTCTTTAGAGCGAATTACTGTGCACCAAGAATCATGTTGTTTACGAATCGATTTTTAACAAACAAGTCCCTACACACTATTCATGAACTGCCCGCGATTCACGCATCACGAATCGCGAATACATGCATAGTCTGTAGCCACCTTGACAGAAACATTATGTCGAAGTAAACTACTCTCAACAGGAAATTGATAAATTTACTCTGACAATGGATGAAAATCCGAAACCGGTCAGGAATAATAAAAATATGCATGCTACGATGGATAAAATATCAGATGTTATCCAACATTGCGGACCTATTCACATATGCTTTGACCATATTTATCATTTTAATTAATGAATTTTTCATGTTTTTTTAAAAATGATATGGAAAACAGATCCAACAAGTTTCTTTAATCTGAAATGAAAATACATTATTTTCATGGTAATGTGTAACGGTTTGTTTCACATAGTGGGAAAACTGATTATAGAGGAGTCTTAAAATAGTTGGTATGATGCCCAGAATTACCGCTAAAATGTAATTATAATGTATTAAACGGTTCGACCGCATAATATATAATTTTATGGATAATTAATGGAAATCATATTACAACATGTAAAAAATTCTACATGTAGAAATATACAAGTAAAAATTCGGAGTAGGAAGAAATTGTGGAATTAAATTTGGTATCTACACACACACACATACATACAGGGAGGAGCTGTCGGAACTTCTTTTTAAAGCTTCTTTCTTTCTAAAGTGGTATTACATAATATTACAGGACCCCTCCCCCCTATCGTGTAATAATAAAGGCAGCTAAATAATTAAGTAGTTAAAATTCAAAGTTTGAAGAAAATGTATTAATTAGACTATTGACTGATATTTGTAGTAATAGAAACAGTATGGTAGTTACACAATGTATTGTCTTTAATTAATAGTATTAAATATTGAACTGCAATATATTCTATAGATTACATGGATGATTTACACATCATTCTTAATGGATTACAATTCAAAGGTCAATGTCTTGATGGTTGGTATTCTGTAACTATTGTTTGGAGTACTTTGTCATTTGCTGATCTTTCATTTGATATGAACTGACAGTTAATAGTATTGCTTTTTATCTTTTGTTATTGAAGATTAATATATAAAAAAAACATGCCATTGTGTTAAAAAAACGTACATTAATAATTATATTATACATAATTTTTTTTTTATATTATTAGTATTGTAATAACAAGTAGTAATAGTTTTATTTTTCTGTATTTTAGACAATAAGTTCTGTGTTCAAGTTACAGCATTAAATATGGAAACGTTGTCATATGTTCTAAGTAAATTTTGATAATAAACTAAAACTAACTAAGTAAGATAGAAGTTCTGCATAGTCCTAGTTTAACTTTTTCATGCTGACTATTGCTAGTACATCAATACACGAAACTCTAGTAGGCGCCAAATATTCATCAATATCATACCTTTGATCAGACCAATGACACTCCTCTAGCCATCTTTTGAAAAACTCATTTTATGTGTATGTGATCACTATTCCCCAAGGGATCTTGTCATTTGTATGGATATCGCCTCCCAATATACACGAACAAAATTTCTGCTGGACAATTTCACATTCAAATAATACACAAAGGGCCTGCAGAAGCGCTACTTCGGTTTAGCGTAACTACACACATTGGCAAACTTTAGCTCACAGAATAAATGCATTTTCCATTGTACACTTTATAGAAGACTACTTAGAATGTATAAATATAGAAACCACAAGTGAAATCTAGGTCGCAATGTATTTGGCTTTATAGCTGCCCCTTCTACCCACCTACACCAACTATGAAGTGGTATATAGATGGATCCTAGAATAATCTCAAGTATTCTAGTTTTTTTTTTGTTTTTTATTTACTATCCCTTACTCTAGTAAGAGAAAGTACTGCAATCGTCAAAGTTTCGATAACTAGTTTTCACCGAAAATACACGTTTTGAGGTCTATTGAGTCCAAAAATATGGTTTTTAGAAACTGTGTCTCTGTGTGTGTATATGTTGTGAAAAGCATAGCCAAAAAAAAAAAAAAAAAACACACAAAAAAAAAAAAAAAAAAAAACAACCCCAAAAAAAAAAAAACAACGAAATATCCCGTTCAAACTTGAAATTCCGTTTAGATCGTACAATGGGATCCGCCAGTAAGTTATATGTCAAAATTCCTCAACCGGAAATACCACTTTACTGAATGGTTTCTTTCACTTTTTTGCGATTTCCTTGAAAATAGCTCCAACGATTTTCTCTAAACAAGGAACACGAATTACACATATCAACAGCTACAATTTTTATTTCCAAACATTTCTCTAAAATTTATTTTAGGTTAAAGGCTTTAAAGGGGAGAAGTGGGGTTATATTTTCTTATAAAGTGTGATTTCCGTTTATTATACAATTCTATCATCTAAATAATATTAATTAGAATTAAATATGTTGCCAAAATTCCGAGTCTGAGGAAAATCGGTTGTCCAGAAGTGTCCCGTAGGTTTTTACTGAATAGTTCATTCAGTTTTCGTCGTTTTTCTCCATAAAAACACTGACGGATTTCTTTAAATTTGATATACTATATATGAATTCGGAACGTATGAGTTTTGTTTAAAACTTTTGTCCGAGAAAGTTCATTTAAACAAGGTTACGGGGAGAGAGAGAGAGAGAGAGAGAGAGAAGTTATGCTTTCCTCAAAAAAGACATTTTATTAAATTTAAATTCTTTGCATTGATATAAACTTGAAGACATTGGTAAATATATGTTTGAAGAAAATTGATCAATTATAACTTTATAAAGTGCAGCGAGAGAAAGTCACGTGACTGTTGGACATCAGATTTTTTTTCTTTTAACTTTACCGTACTGCTGTTAGAGATTAGAATTACGATAGAGCCAAGTTTTAGAAATTTACTTTCTACCGGAAATACATGATTTGAGGACTCGTGAGGACAAAGAAAAACATCTTTAACGAATTCTATATGCCCTCTATGTGCGTGTGTGTGAACAAAATATTTAAAAAATGAAAAATCCTAAGAAAATAAAATTTGATAGAAATATTTTCCCTGATAGCCTGCTTCTTTTTGGTATACAGTGTTTTTGTCAGACCAGTGTGATAACAAAGACTTGCACAGAGCTAATTTAGTTGATACACTCAACTGTGTATCAATAGTAGCGTATCAACTAAATTTGCTCTGTGCAAGCTTATGTTATCACAGTGATTTGACAAAAACATCCTGATGATGGGCGTACCGGAAACCGGTCGATGACCACAAAAAGAAGCAGGCTATCACAGAAAATATCTCTGATGGTTTCCAGATATTCGGAACCAACCACATCAAATTTGGTACTCCGTTTAGTTATCCACAATGGGGGGTCAGAACGAAGAGACAATGGTGGGGGGGGGGGGGCCAGACAAAAATCAGTCAATCAGGATTGCGATTTCACGGATTAATTTTTATGTGTGTAGTTTTTCTTTTATTTGAAAAATTTGTCTAGGAAAATGGATTTTTCGGAGGATTCTACGGGAGCGATGGCCTCATACTTTCAAAAAAACTAACAGAAATAATTGTAACTGCTAACCGTACAATTCGGAAAAATTGGAAAAAAAAAATCGATTAACGGAAGTGCAGATCTTGAACAAAACCTTGTCAGGAGTGCTGATAGAACTTAAAATGAAATATCAACTTTGAACTTTCTTCGACTTTCCGTTTTTGAGTCATGCTGACAGATAGACAAACAGATACAAAGGGATGGAAAGAAAAAAGAGATGGAGAGAGAATCAATTCCTAAAAACAATTTTTTCGGACCCAGGGAACTTCAAAACGTGAAAACTCGATGTCGAAATACACTACCTCATAACTGCAGTAAGGGAAAGTAAAAAAAAAAAAGAAGTAATTTAGAGGTTCTGGGGGAGCTCTGTATCATTCCCCACAATTTTTTTTTTTTATTCTTGTTTTTAATGTTTTACAATAATTTAATTTACTTTTCTGGGTTCATTGTAACTCTGACAAAATTATTTACATTTTCCTCTTTTATCTTCATTGGTGTGGCTCAATTGATTTTATTATCATCTATATTTTCTACTAAGTCAATAATTTCATTTATATGCATTATCATACAGTGCACAAATCATTGTGTAATTTTAAAGGAATTACAACGTTAATAATATATTACAAAATAAGGTCCCATTTTGATGATCATTTCATTGGGTTACATTATATTGTTTATAATTTCCAAAAACAGATAAAAAAAAATTAATTATTCAATTATCCATTTAAAAAAAAAAACAATCTAAAATACTCACACGACTACAATTCAAAAATTGAAACCAAATATTACAAAGATGGGGAGGGGGAACCTAAACTATAACAAAACAACAGTTTTGGGTGAAGGTTGACCTACAAGCTTCCCCAAGGACTCCCTTTAGAATCTCTTCTTATTTTTTTTTTTTTTGAAAAACGGTTTCAAATAAACCATATAAGTGTACTTTAGTTAGTACACCAAGTTTCAATAAACATACAGTCGTTACAAAGAATATTCACAGAAAAGTGAAAAAAAAAATACCTAATTATCTGCTGATGAAAAATACATAATCAGCTGATTTTCTTCAAAATAGGAAATTTTGGCAAGGCATTTAATTCTTATTAATATAATAGAGATGGACGATAGAATCATATAATTAACCGATATGGCGATATGGGTGTTTAGAGGAAAATCTAACATCTCAACCCTTTTCAGTTAGAATCCTTCGAAAATAAATTTCCCCGGGAAAACGTTTCTAAGAAAATCTGGTGTGAAACAATCACACGGACTTTTTCTTAGTCCTCAATACAGTAAAATATAAAATGAAGGGTTAAACTCATCTCATAGGGGGCAGGTAAAAAAGATTAAATTTGGGTAATAAAAGTAAGGGTGGCTATTGTTTGAAAGGGTTTACTTTTGTAGCTGTAGTAGCAGGCACCTGTTATGAAGGGTTGCCCCCTATTACATGGTTTAAGGGACATTTTGTAATTTCTAAATCACAAGAAGGAAACTATAAGATAGTAAGTAAAAGTAAAGTAAAGTAATGCCTATTTTTTCAGGCGGGCTTAACGTCCAACTACCAAATTAGGTGTCGTGGACGGGGCGGAAGCACCTACTTTACTATTAATATTTTTTAAACAAATATAAAATTTAGCAGTTATACGCTGGACTCGAACGGGGGTCTTCCCACTTACAAGCCATGCTCATAACCCTACTACACAACACCCGCCTGAAAATATAAGATAGGATTTTCCAATAATTTATTTCCTATAGGATCAAAATTATTATGAAAATTAATATGTTGTGAAATCACAGAGAAAATTTCAAACACTCATTTGGATTTCAGCCTCATCTTGCTGGTTGTGTGGACAGAACCCAATGAACACCAAAAACATTAAATTGGAATACATGTTATATAAGAAATATCCACAATAAAATGAGATTGGCGGCCTAAAGGGCCTTGTCAAAATAAACTGAATACATTTTATATAAGAAATATCTACAGTAAAATGTTGTAGAAGAATTTTCTGTTTGGTCAGACAATTGCCGGTGGTAATCCCCATGGTATAGAGGGTGTATACCTGGTCAACTTGTTACCTGCTCCCTGAGATGAGTTTACCCCCAAAATATACAAGCGGTGGGAGAACATGCGCCAATCTAACAACAGAGACGGAATCAGAGGTAGAGAAGGCTTACATTGTAATTAGGAACAAACACATTCGACTTTTAACTCTCGTCTCAGTTTCCTCAGGATCAGCTAAAAACAATTTGTTCACAAAAAAAAATGTTCAAATAAAAGTGACACTTTTCAACCCATGCAGCGCATTCCACAGTTTAAAGAATATCTTTATAATCGTTTTCGAGTAAATTCAAAAACCTATTCTGCAAAATTGCACTTCCCAGTTGACCGATTTTCTTCAAAAATTTGGTAATCAATCAATGCTTCTAATGTGTATTAATAATAAATACGTGGTAAAACCATATATTCTATTGAAGTGGTACTATAGGGGAAAGCATAACGCTATTGTTCCCCTAAAAATCAAAAATAAAATTGATAGGTACTTATGTAAGTAGATAGTATACTAAGCTTAAAGAAGATCGTTGGAGCCGTTCTAAGTAAAACTGAAAAAAAAAACACTCAGTAAAGATGGATTTTGCTCGAAACCTTCGCGTCTGATACAGTGGTAGTACCTAAACGGAATACCAAGTTTGAGCTTACTGCGACTTTTCGTTTTTAAGATATTGTGTTCACATACAGACATAGACACACACTCACTCACACAGATCATTCGCTTTAAACATTTTCTTTCGTATCCAGGGGACCCTAAAGCATGTATTTCCGGTGAAAACTTAATTTTGGAAAGTCTGGCATACTCGTAATTCTCTTATTAGGAGTAAGAGAAAGTAAAAAATTTATATACCCACAAGAATATGCAGAAATGCATAGTGCATACTTACAAAAACCTTCATTACTTATAAATTTTGAGGAAATATCTTTTAAAGCAATTTCTTTGGTATACTACAAAATGCACTACGAGTTTATTTTAATGAATTAAGATTGGCGGTAACGAGAGAACACTGTCCGGAAGCCGGCACTGGGAAGGCTCCGGGCGCCAATGACCATAGATGTGACGCGCCTTAAATTAAAATATATATATATAAAAAGATTAATTTTACAGAATTAATAAATGAAATATTAATGTGATGAATGTACTTGCTTTTGTACAAGTAATTCGCGGCTGAATATCCGATAATGTAGGGTAGAAATCATTGTCAACGTTTCTTAGCGTTTTTTCGATATTTCGACATAATTATCGTCATCGCTCAAAATGCTTGCTCACACAAGTATGTCGAACAAAAAGGAAATTTCATTTAAGGCAAGCTGAATCAGTAAAAAATGCATTTCTTATTCCAAGTCAAAATTTGAAATTCCTATCCCCTACACCCAATTAAAAGTACTTTGATAAAACAGAGAGCATATTTAAACACCACTATTAAAACTTAATTATATGTATTCTTCAAAATACGCTATTTATTATACACTACCTAATTTCTAATCATAATTTAAATCATTTCATTTTTGTTATTAAAAACACACACATACATACTAACATAACCTTAAAACCTCCCGCATACAATCAACAAATGTGTGCGTGACAGAAATATAAAGCTGAAATCAACTCTATACACGAACTTATAATAGCCTTATGCTGACGAAGATAAGAATCCGAAACCGGTGAGAAGCAATGAAAACAAGCATGCTATGACATATTATAAAATTCCAGATGTTCAATTATAGGCTTTCCAATTAAATTTTTTGAGTTTTTAAAACTAATATACAGAGAATACAATCCAATGGCAGTGAAAATTATGCTTAGAAACTGAAAAATGGTGATAAAAATAGTTTATTTCTTCTAATTAAACAATTAATTTTTATCTCAATGTAGATATATGCTAAACAAGACTAACTCTAATTATAACACAAGAACGGAATCTATAACGACAATTAATCTAATAAAAATTTTTAATGTTAGAAATATCAAACGATGCCTTTCGAGAAACTGGTTTTTGAAAAAAAGCGTTTTATTTATAGATAGCATTGACAAAAGTTATGCTGAACCCCCAGAATGGGAAAGAGAGAGCAATCTCTAAAAACCACTTTTTCATATTCAGAGAACCTCAATTTCGAAAATTTGACACAACCGCAAAAACCCCTCTTACGTCAGCAAGAGAAAGTAGCAAAAAGAATACTATTATTTTAGTCACTAGATAATATATGAATAACTAATTTATATCATATTTTTTTTTTTTCTTTTTTTTGGAGCATCAACTACTAAGGTTATTAGCGCCCTATATCATATTGTGTTCTGTTTCCCATTAACTTTTTACTGAAAAAAGTACGATGCAAAAGGATAATAGTATTTTTCTTTTTGTTTTCAGTTTGTAGCAGTGCTGGCAGTGATTAGTTGTTCTGAAATAAATATATTTGCAGAAAAAAATGTTGACACGAGATTGAGGCCAACTTCAAGAGGTACTCTGACGTACCAAGGACCGAAAGCGAGGGCTAAAACTAATTTTACTGAAGTTACAGTTGAAGGAACTACCGTAACTAAAGATCAACCGCAGGCCCAACCATCAGATCAAATAACAAGTGAAAATGTACCAGCGCCAGTTACCAGCATATCTTCAGCAGCAAGTGGGCAAATAAGTAATTACGCTTTAGAAGTAGGGTCGTTGACAAATTTACGCAAACACTGTTGTCACTGGCCAAAACCAGGATCACATCAAGGGGTAGGGGCGGCAGGTAATGTTCCAAGTCAACAATTTAGTACAACAGGTTCGGTACAAGCTAGTGGACAATTCGGAAGCTCAGGTGGCTTACAAGGAGGAGCAAGTCAAGGTGGAGGTGCAGGAAACTTTCAAGGTGGTGGAGGGTCTGGAAGCTTAGGCGGTCAGTATGGAGGCAGTTCAGGGCAATGGGGTGCTTCTGGCTCAAATCAAGGTCAAGGGGGGAGCAGTTCTTCAACAGGAGGTCAAGTAGGAGGGCAGTATGGGGGTACAGGCAGTGGTCAATATGGTGGCACAGGAGAAAGCCAATACGGAGGTGTTGGACAAGGAAGCGGTCAGTATGGAGGTGGAGGACAAGGAAGCGGTCAGTATGGAAGTGGAGGACAAGGAAGCGGTCAATATGGAGGTGGAGGAGGAGGTCAATTTGGAGGTGGAGGCGCAAGCCAAGAAAGTGGCCAGCTCGGAGGTCAAGGAGGCAGCCAATTTGGAGGTAATCAAGGGTTTGGAGGTTCTGGAGGCAGTAACTATGGAAGTGGATCTGGTGGGCAGAGTGGCGGTCAAGGAGGCAGTGGAGGAGGTTGGGGTATTGAAGGAAACTGGGGACATGAAGGTAGTAGCCAGTTTGGTGGACAAGGAGGGGTTGGAGGGGGATGGGGCAGTGAAAATGGTGGTCAAGGAGGTGGCGCAGGACAATTTATGGGTGGTGGTCAAGGATGGAGTTCTGGTCAAGGTGGAGGAGAAGTATCTGGATATTATGAAGGAGGAGGACAACATGGAGGTAACTTGCAGGGTGGAGGAGGAGTAAATGGCCAATATGGAGGATCGGGAGCGTTGCAAGGAGGAGGTCAGTTTGGAGGCGGTGCAGGAGGTGGTGGTGGCGGAGGAGGTGCAGGTGGCAGCGGTGGAGGAGGAGGTGGCGTCGGTCCAGTAGATGGACAATTCGGGGGCTCCATACAAGGCACTGGAGAGCATATAATAGGGGCAAATGAAGAATTAGGAGGATCTACTGGAGGACAAGGTGGCCAATCGCAAGGTGGTGGACAATTTAGTGGTGGAGGCGGAATCCAGGGTGGAGGAGGAAACCAAGGGGGAGGCTTAGTGCAGGGAAGTGGAGGAGGCGGTCATTATGGAGGAGGAAGTATTGGAGGAGGATTTGGTGGACAATATGGGGGAGGTATTCAAGGTGGAGCACAATACGGTTATCCAGGAAATCCAAATTTTGGGCATTATGGAGGATCAGGTTTTGTACAAGGGGGGGGACATTTTGGAGGAGCTGCTGCTGTACAAGGAGGTCCCGGAACAAACTATGGAGGTACAGTACATGGTACAGGTCAATTCGGTGCATCAGGAGCAGCCCAGGGTGGTGGGCAGTACGTTAGTGGAAGTGGAGTGCAAGGCGGTGGGCAGTACGTTAGTGGAAGTGGAGTGCAAGGCGGTGGGCAGTACGTTAGTGGAAGTGGAGTGCAAGGCGGCGGACAGTTTGCAAGTACGAGCGGTGCACAAGGAACTGGACAACTTGGTTCAGGTGGCGGCGGCGTTCACGGTGGAGGACATTTTTCTAGTGGAGGTCATTTTGGAGCACATGGAAGTCATTTTAGTGGAGGCCATGGTCATTTTGGTAAGCCACACGGGCATCAAGGTCAGTTTGCAGTAAACCATTTCGGAACAGGGCAAGGTCATTTTTCAGCTGGGCACCATTTTGCTGGTGGTCATCATGGCCACTATGGAGGCGGTCATTCTGGCCAATTCACTGGAGGTCACTGGAACTCTGGAGCAGCGACAATACCACAACTAGCAGCAGGACTGCAGGGTGGTGGCCAGTTAGCTTTTCAAAAGCCAGGCTATCCACCACACAAATTCAATTGGCAATTTCAAAGACCTAAAACGCAATGTTTTATCTACTAAATACCTATTATAAAAGTTTTTGTGAATGTTCTGACATTGAAAATATCTTGGAACAATCACTTGAACAATAAACCGGACTAATGGGTACTAATACTTTGTCTTCTATATGGCTGGACAATAAAGATTGGATTGTCTTCCTGACTGGTTTCTATATAGTTCTATCACTTACCATTTTATTATTCCCTGCAGTGAAATGAATTGTATACAAAGGACAATAGAAGTGAACCGTTACCTAAGTTCAAATAAATAACGAATTATAAACAATAACATTTAGATACATCTCAGAATTTGCAAGAAAGTATATTTATCACATTTTGAATAGATAAAATTTTGTAGTCTAAAAGGTTTTTTTTTTGTACACAAAATGCAAGAGAATGTAAAATTCTTTTTGTTAATTAAGTAGTGATAAAAATCTAATTAATATAACAATCAGATTACAGAAACAAAAGGTTTGTAATCCAAAGATAATAATTCTTTAGTTTTATTTCTTTTTTTATTTAACATATGTTGGAAATAAATAATTTGAAAAGTTGTTTTATTTGATGATAATTTGTTTTGTTAAACTAAGATTTCTTAGTAATGCATGCTACATTCTATTCTTCTATACTATATTCTTAGTGTGCAAATAATGCATACTTATTCTATTAATAATTCTACCAATTATAATGCTCACAATATTCCAGTATGATAGTAATACTAAAATTTAATCATTCAATATTACCTGAACATTACTTTGCAAATTACTTACTTCTCCAAAAGGTGGTTGACCGGTAGAGTATTCGCCCAAACCCGTCATACTAGTAGCTGGGTGAAATAAAAAAAAAAAAATTAATGTTTATGGAAATAACAGAACTTATTTTCAAGTCAACATTTCGGGGGAAATTATTTATATAGTAAATTAATGCAATTCAGATGCAAGAGGCTTATGAAAGAAATATAACTTGGTAAACAGAGTTATTTGAGGTTTGAGTAAAAACATTAAGTCATTATTTATAAGACATCCAATTCATTGTGGATTCTTAATACTCAGTATTTTCTCCAAATGAATAGGTTTCACTTAAGTATTTAAAGAAAAAATTTCATAAAACTTACAAATCAATATTATTACTTTCTGATAATATATATTGAATTTCTTTTAACTTATTACTTTCTCTTACTGTTAGTAAGAGGTACATTTTTCGAAATTGAGTTTTCACCGGAAATACATGTTTTGAGGTCCATTGGCGAAAGGTTTGTAGGTGTGTTTTCACAAAATATTGGAAAAACGAAAAATCGCAGAAAGCTCAAACTTGGGATTTCGTTTAGGTACTACCACCACATCTGACACAATGGTTTCGGGCAAAATCCATCAACCGGAATGATTACTGATTGTTTTTTCTTCCAGTTTTTTGCGATTTTTTTAAAAAACAGTTACAGCGATTTTCTTTAAACTTTGTATACTGACTGCACACATAAATTCCTCACTTTTATTTAAAACATTTTCCCGGGAAAATTAGTTTTTGGGTGTTTTGGAGATAACAGTGGTTTCCTCTTAAGCTATCCTCCAGCTTTCTTCTTAAGTACTACTTCTGTACAATGTATGGCTGCCAACTTTAGAATATTAATATACCTTCGAGGCATTGTTAGAATTACAAATCTGAAGAATTTCGGTTGACCGGTAATGCAATTTTACAGAATACGTTGTTTAGTATTTTGGATTTTTTTCCAAAACGTAATAATTTCCTTTAAAGTTGCACAGATATAAAACCTACCACTTTTTATTTTTATCATTTTTCTAAAAAAATGGTTTTTAGGTGTCTGAGATGTTAAAATACAAATGAGTTTGTTCAATATTATTGGACTCTCTATAATGTCATCTTTCTCTTTACACAGGTGACTTGTTAATAGGTTGGCACTTGTCCCCCCCCCCTCCCACCATTACTACATTTATGATAAGACATATGAGGGAAATTTGAAATTTAACCAAATTTGTCATTTTATATGTAACTGTATTGAGAGGAGAAGGAGAAAGTCGTGTGAGTGTTTCACAACAGGTTTTTTTTTTTTTCTTTCTTTCTTGGAATTGGTTTTAAAGTGATCCAATTTAATGAGCCAAATGATTCCTTAATTTTGGAATTTTAAAAATTTATACCTTCCACATTACGAACTAGGAATACATGTCCATGTCATTTTGAAAACTAGTTCCCATAATCACCGCAGTGCTAAGTAGGTAGAAAAAGATGAAAACTTAAAATAGAAAATATAGTGCACTTATTTTTTCAAGAAGTAAACATTTTGTGATAAGTGATTAAACAAGCAATACAAGATAGGATTCTATTTGCAGCATTATTTGAATGAGATATAAAAATGTGATTGATTAATTAAATCTAAATAACAAATTATAAGTTAATATTCAATAAATTAATTCACTAGGTTAAAAAAAAATATAAATTAAAAAGAACGCAGACAAGTTAATATTTTTCGTTTAGGACTATTCCTTCAGATAATGTTTATATAAAAAAGTAATTAAAATTTTTTAATTTTATTTAAAACATAAACAAATGTAAGTTGTCCGGATATTAATAAAATGACAATTTTTTTTTACATGTAAAGATAAAATGACAAAAATAATCAAGTAGTCTTGATCTTGATTTAATAAATAAATAAATAAGAGCTACTATCAGGATCACAGTCATCGCATTAAATTTTTATATGAAGAAATCACGAATTTCTCTTAGAATAATTCTAAAGTTTTGAAGTATACATTTTTGTCAATCATATTTTAGACTTGTGCAAAAAACACATTAACGTTTATTTTGGGAATTGAAACCAAAAGTAATTAACTACTTCATAGTTTCTAGAGGTACTTGTATAGCTTCAGCACAATTCAGAAAATCCCAAAATGAATATTAAAAAGCCTTGTGTGATACATTCACACGATTTTCAATTTCTCTTATTCCAATTAATACAATTTAATGGACAATAATTGCAATGTTTATAGATGTTTAGTTAGTCTGGCCAGAAACAAAAGATGATAAGAGTTTTACATGTAAATCTGAGTGAACTTTATGGAACCTATCTCAACAAACAAAGCTTGTAGGGGCAGTTAAAAATTTAAATCTACCTGACAAAACGCCCTGAACTTCCTAAAAATGCAGTTTTTCATAAAAATGTTTCAAACAAAAAAAATGATACGTTTTTCAATGTAGTTAATTATATAGTTAATATTCCAAATTGAAGAAAATCATTTTAGCAGTTTTCAAGAGGATCCCAAAGATCTCAAAAACCTATTCTGTAAATAAAGTCGCACTTCCGGTTAACCAATTTCTTCTAATTTAGAATTCTAGCAATGCTTCGAAGGTATATTATTATTATTATTATTATATAAACGAATGTTTTGGAATCTTTATGAATGCATAAAGAATTCCATATATTGGTTTTAAGGAGCATTTTAAAGTTACTGTTCCTCCAGAGTCCCCCTCCCCGAAAAAATCAATTTTCCCGGGAAAATGTTGATTATAAAGTGGCAGGCATTTATGTTGGTAGATAGTAATGAAGTTAGTATAAGAAGTTTAAAGAAAATAAAGTTTACGTCTATTCCTTTTATTTTTCTTGGTAATACATTAATACTAAATACATGCATAGCTATCATTTATGACGATCATTGATTGCATTTGATATTTTATTATGATATGACAATTTTCTGTCTAGCCGAGTATACTGTATTCTTTTCAGTAGTTAGCCAAAGAGCTGTTCTGATTTCAGGGAACTGCATAAAGAATTCCTTTGCCAATTTTCTAAATGTTGTGATACCCCGATTTCAGTGAGTTCTCAAATTCAATCCTTATTCTAACTGCTCTACATTACTGGCACTTTTTCTGTATCCGTGGATGGGTATAAATGTATTCTTCTTCTTTATTCTTGATATTTCCTTTATTACTGTGCCCAACTTTTCTTCATTTCTCCTTCGTTAAAGAGAATCAGTTATTCAATAAATTATTTCTCAGCAATCAAAACAAGTCAAGGTTATTCCACACCTTTAGCAAGATAAATATTTTCATTTGTTACTCTCATTTTCACTTTATCCTCTAGATAATAACCATATCTTATTTTCCTTTTCTTTGTCTTTAATTTCAGCCAAATGTCTGAACTCTTCAATATTCAACCTTTATTGCGTATGAACAACATATCACAAAAACGAAAAATCGTAGGAAGTTCAAAGATAATATACCTATAATGGGTATGATGAAGGAGAGAAAATGGTTTGGTTTAGATTATTAAAGTAGATATGGCTGAACACTGTATAATGAAAAAAGTGACACTGACTGCCTGGACTTTACACTAAAATAACAGAGAACGGTAGATGACACGTTGTGACTGCCGAGAGAACTCTGATATATATATCTCGTATATCACACGTCGTGTATTTAAGCAGTTTCTCCCACTCTAGTCCGAGAGAGTGGTCCTTCCATTTCTCTCTCTCTCTCTCTCTCTCTCTGCTATGGAACCCTCTCTTATGATCTTATTACATACCGTTTAAGATTCCACAATCGCACTGGGCCCAAGATTTTCGGACAAAATGCGTCAATCGGAATTGCCACTTTACTGAAGGATATTTTCTTTAGTTGTAAACTAAAAATACATTTTTTTTTTTTGCAAACGGCTTCTTTCCTTCCAGCTTTGTTTACAATGAAAAAATGTTAAGAATGAAAAAATTTCATATTTTTCTCTGGGAAACTTTTTTTTTTGTGAGTTCAGATGGGAGGAGCGATGATCTCAGGTTTTCCTGTTAAGAGCTATTTCAAAATACTGAATGGATATAGTACAGAGATGTCAATATGTTTAAAATGTGCCAATTTGAAAAAACTCGGGAATGCTGATTTTCAATGTGAGTAATTTTTCTGACGATTTTCTCTTAAATGAATGCAATGATTTTCTCAACATACTATACGTTACAAATCTATGACCTTTATTTGATCAATTTTGCCGGCATTATTTTTTTCGGGGAGCACTGGAATAGGAGATTCTATTCATAGTGCTTGTCAAAACAACTACTGTAACATTAACCAGAGGGAGATAAGGGAACTAAACACGAGTAAAAGTCATATTATACGACTTTTATAAAATGTGCCTACTAAAAATGTGAAAGTGAGAAATGCAGTTAGAAAAAGTCGAATATTACATATAAATATTTTTCATTTATGAATTTATTTCTTTCATATAAATAAAGAGAAAAAAAAAACTTCATGAGTAAACAAATCATTAATAATCGGTAGCATGTAAAAACTGACATGTTAATGTTTGAATTATTTAACTGACTTTGCAAAAAGAAAGATAAGATAATAAAATACAATGAAATAAAAATGCACATTAAACAACAGTCAGATAACTTAATAAAATTCCAATTTTCTAGTTAAAAGAAAAGAACTTTATTTACTAAAAGCGCCTGTTATTTTGAAATTATAAACACTTACCATATAAAATCTATTACTAAACTAAACAATTTCTGCGAGTTTAAAAAATGTCATTTATCTTAATATTTAAACGAAAATTGAGTTATAAAAAAAAAATTAAAATACTGATTAAATTGGTAAACATATTTTCATTTCATCTAAGTCCTGTGGCAACTTTATGATTCTCTCAAAGCTGAATACTTATAGCTCTAGATACATTGAGGGTGGATGACCTGGAGTTGCAAAAAACAAAACAAAAAATAAACTAGTCAGACCAGGAGACATAGACTTTCAGGACAAAGAACGAAAATAGACTTTAGTGAGTGAAGAGATGTCCTCGCTTCTTGTTCTAGTGTTAGCATTAACAGTCTTTGCTGAAGAACAATCAACTGAAGAGCCATTTATTGGGGAAATTATTGAACGAGATGATCAATTATTGAGAAGACTCTATCCAGTATGGATTCCAACTCCACCAGATACAAGATTTGAATTGACCAAACTTATTCTCACTGAACGGATGAAAGATGTAGATATAGAAAAAGCAAAACAATTGGCTAAAGTTGATCTAGGTCCTTTAGAAAGTTATGCTGGCTATTTTACAGTTGAGCCTAAATATAATTCTAATTTATTCTTCTGGTATTTTCCAGCTCAGGTAAGTTGTATAGTATGTATTTAATAATTTTGCAACAAATAACACCGCTTAAATACTTTATAGAAACAAGAGTTCTGTAGTTTTCTATTATTATTTTTTAATTTGATTACAATTATTTTTGCCTCTTCTTATTCTAATAACCAACAGGTTTATGTGAATATATAATATTGCTGGGCTTTGCTCCAGCAATCTATCAATTTTCAAGGCTAGACAACTTCACAGAACGTTTTACTGACAGTTTAATATCTGTTGTTTATCATTAAACATCAATAACTTTAGACGGCTAACATATATTTATATGTTCGTTCTTCTGATTTACATTTTAATTCCTGTTAAATATTTAACTGCAATTTCTGCTCCATTTAAGAGAATCAGTTACTCAATAAATGTCTTTATTAACAATCAAAGGAAGTCAAGGTAAATATTTTCAGTCTTTAGCAATATACACATTTTCATTTGTTACTTTCATTTTCACTTTATCTTCTACTTAATACCACTACCATTATCTTTACCATTACTTATTTTATTTTCCCTTGTCTTTAATTTCTGGCAAATGTCTGACTCTTCATATTCAACCTTTATTGTGTAAGAACAAAAAATTTCAAAAACGACAGATCGTAGGATTGATATACCGTTTAGGATTCCAAAATAGCACTGGGTCTAAGTATCGCGCAAGAAGATATTAATTTTGAAACTTAGTTTCCAGGGACAACTTAACAGAGTTGATCTGATTTGAATATTCCTGAAAAATCGATAAAGATTTTTCTACGAAATAAAATTTGGTAGATAAAAAAAAGGAGGGGCATCAATACAGATCCTACAAGATCTATTGTGGATACCTAACTTTTCTAGGTAGAATAACAATAAGAATTTTGTCATTTGCAAAGTGAACTATGAGTAACAAGGAGTAAGTGTGTGGTGAGCTGAAGAATGCGATTCACGTTAAACTTTATACTTAACAGACAGCTATAATAAATATAAAAATATTACATATTACACTTATGAAAATTAAAAACTGAAAATTATGAGGATTAGCGTGGAATAGTTAAATAAATAGTTATAATAAATAAATTAACAGTTGATAAAATGATCATCTCAGAGTTATTTAATTTTGACAGAGGCAGGCTTAAGAGGGCTAAACTAAACTGATGCTGCACACATTAACTATCACTGCAATAGCTACTACTCCCCCTCATATATTGTGTGTAAGATGTTGCTCATGTTATTTAGAATTAAAAAACCAGATTCTTCAAGAAAAGTTTAGTTCACTAACCCCCTCTACATGGAAAATGGCGCATTTGGGAGAAAAAATCTTGAGCTGAATAATAGTGCTTATTTAAAAAGTAATAATAATAATAATAATGGAAGGTATAAATGATTCAATAAGGAAACTTCGCTAGCATCTTCATAGTTCGAAAATATCGCAATATTACATTATTTTCAACAAAATCTAACACTGAATATATTCGAAGATGTTTATAAATTTTGCATATTCTACTAAGATTGGATCAGATTGCAATTCATTAAATTTAAAACTTTTCAACACCAGAGCAGATTTTGCCTAAAATTAATTATGTTTAGTAATTATTTAATTAAATAATACAAACTTTTTTTTCACTTAGAATTTAAAAGTTTCTGAGCAGTCTCATGTATAATTTAGACAGGAATTTGCATACAATTTCAGGAACAATTCTTTGGCCATTTCTCAATCCGATTAATTTTGAATTTATTATTTTCAGAATGGTAACACCAAAGCCCCTCTAATACTATGGCTGCAAGGAGGACCTGGTGCCACTTCTTTATTTGGCATGTTCACAGAAACTGGTCCTTACAGATATGAAGATGAAATACTTGATTTAATGCCACATTCATGGAATCAGAATTATTCGCTTCTATTTATTGACAATCCTGTGGGCACAGGTAAATTTTATCTTTAACAAATTCTGTTGTTAATAAAATCGGCTTGTTTGTTATTCTAACGACTTTTTCTTTACTGTAATTATTATAATTCTATTAGAAAATGTCTTCAAAATTGGCATTTTCACTAGAAGAGTGTAATTCGCATACATTTATTACTGCTTATAAATAATGATGTTGCGAAATCAAACCAATATTGTTGAATAATAGGAGATCACTGCTACCCGATTGTAACTACATATTAAGCCAAGATGGCTTATCTACAATCCCTCAAAACTAAAAATCTGGGGTGAAACACTCACACAACCTTCTCTTACTCCAATAAATATAAATTAATCAAAAGAAAGATTCCTTTAAACTGCAATGTTTACAAACTTTAGTTGGGCTGGCCATAAAAGAAAGATGATATGGGATATACCTGAGTGGGAATTGTGGGCGCCCTCTGCTCAACACATAGCGTCAATTTAAATTTAAATTAACTGACAGACTCACACAATATCCCTGTAAAATCAATTTTTTTTTTTGGAAAAAATGATTCAAATAAAAGTGATATGTTTCTATGTGTATAGCAAGAAGCATTCCAAGTTTAAAGAAAATCGTCGTAACCGTTTTCGAGAAACTTACAAAAAAACTCAAAAAACCTACTCTCCGTAAAATCGCACTTCCGGTTAATCGATTTTCTTCAAATCTGGAATTCTATCAAGATTTTTAATGTGTACTATTATTATTACGTAGATGGTAAAACTATACATTATACTAAATGATACTTAAGAGGAAAGCATCAAGTTACAGAACCTCAAAATAAACAATTTTCTGGATTAATGTTTCAAATAAAGATGATTGGTATTTATCTGTGTAGATAGTATACCAAGTTTAAAGGAAATAATTGGAACCGTTTTCGAGAAAATCCAGAAAAACTTTAATAAAACAATTTAGTAAAAATGCACTTCACGTTGATGGATTTGCCCGAAATCTTCGGGTCTGATGCGGTGGAACGGGAATACTAAGTTTGAACTTCCTTTGACTTTTCATTTTTGAAATATTCTCTTAACGCGTACACAAACCATTAACTAAAAAATTTTGTTTCGTATCTCGGAAACACTCAAAACATCTGGTGAAAACTCAATTTCGAGAATCTTTTTTCCTCTTGCTAGGTGTAAGAGAAAGTAAAATTTAGTTTAAAATTAAGGGAGACAAAGTAGACCTCTCATAGCATCATCAAATTAATTTTATATATTTGCAGTTATCACATAAATTTAAAGAAAATCTTCAGAATCTAGGAAATTTTATCCTGATTAATTACGCGCCCCATCCTTTGGGCCGCACATAATCAAGGTACATATGTTTTATAAGCCGATCACTATTATTTCAAATATTAATCTATGAAAATCGATTGTTCTGGGAGATTAATAACCTTCGGCTTCTGTCTCAAGTGCTATTTTTTTTTTTTCAATTTAAGGCGCTTCAACATCTATGGTCATTAGCCTTCTCAGTGCACTGCCGGCCTCCGGACAGTGTTCTCTCGCTACAGACAACAATGTCCATCACCGAACAGTGAGCTGTAGAAGCTCCTAGGAAGAAAAAATCTAAGGCAAATGCTATCTGAAAATACTGTATGGTACTATGAACTTTCAATAGAGAAAATTAATTATGTGGGACAAACACAAAATTGAACAGTTGTGTTGATAATCGCATGTACGACTTTACGGGTGAGCTTTCCTATTTTCCGTGATTTTTCCTGAAAACGGCTGACAAGATTTTCCTAATTCCAAGTAAACTTAACATAAACAAACTAAAATCCATCACTTTTATGCGTAAGCTTTTCCGGAAAAAAAATTATTTTTGGGTGGTTCTGGGAGAGCTGAGGAATCAGATTTCCTTCTATTAAAGCTATTATAGTGTAAATGTATCGACCGGTATCGATTATATTGACTAGTAAGGAAACTAAATCTTTGGTAAAAATTCCGGTTTTTAAGAGAATGTGTCTGTCTGAATTGTGAAACCCAAAAAGAGTTAGTACTTTTGATTGTCTTTTAGTTTTTATTTTAAAGTTTATTTCTTCATTTTCGAAAGTTTCAGATACATAACTTTATCTTACAACAGTAACTTTCCTAACATTTTAAAACAGTTGTAAGAAAACAATAATCTCATGGAATTTCCAAAAATAGTTATTTTTTTTTATATTTTAATCTCTTTATAAATTCAAAAAAATAAACGAGTGATTTTTGATTCTTAGGTTTTAGTTTTACTGATGCTGATGAAGGTTATTGTACCAGCCAGAAACAAATAGCCGACCATCTTTACAAAGCTTTAATTCAATTCTTTACTTTATTTCCTGAATTACAAGATTCACCTTTTTATATTATTGGAGAATCATATGCAGGTACGATTGCTTCAAATTCATATTTATACATTTTGAAAACAAAATAGAATTAAATAAGCACATAATAATTTCTGAATTAAGGAACCCTCTAATTAGAAAAGCTTTATTATGTACTTCCATTTTACAAAAAACATAAAAGCTTATTTTTATTTAAAAAAACTAGGGCGCTTAAATAACATTTCCTCGTCCAGAAAAACAAATGTTCAAGGTGCTATCAAGAATGGATTGTTTGCAATATGGTACCTTCTGAAATAATAGGCACTTGGATGATGATAAATCCAATAAATTGGCCTAAAAAACCTATAACATCCTCAAGTATCAGTCCAGAATTACAAGATCCGTTTAAAAAGTGGTGATTAGCTAGAATTAATTTTTGGTTATCGTATAGTTATATTGCAGAAATTTTAACAAAAAAACAACCGTAAGACTCTTAAGTGAAATAACAATCAACCAGAAGTATGGGGGAAAAGGAAATGTTCTAATCAACTACAATAATCATTAATTCAAACAAAAATCTTAATAATTCCTTGTTGGGGGGGGGGATTGGTGAAGCTAGCAATCTTCCTGGGCACTAGTCCGTACTTGCACTTATCTTGGGCAAACAACAGTGTCACCTCAACTCATTAAGCACGCACAGATTGAGCTAATGTGTGCATCTACTATGGGCAAATTCTGCCCCGCTACTGCGGTTCTTTATTTTTAGACTGCATAGGGGAAAACCATCATAGATCTCCTAATTTTCTAATTCACGGAAGATTTGGTTTTGGCTTTGCCCTTTCAATTATATACATCTCTTTTAATAACTGAGTTTAGTAACAATAAAAGATACAATATTAGTTATTCAAACATACAACTGTGAACGCATTTCAATTCGATGCAAAGATATTTGCATGCGAATGAATATTGGAAATACGTAGATACACTACAGTACCACAATGTTAAACAACAGCTATTTGAAATATTTAAACCAAACTTTCTGGTATTTAGGAAGTAATCTATTCTTAAACAGCATACAACAGTTTGAATAATTATTGAACAACCGGGATGAGGTTATAGGTGAACGGTGATCATTAGTCTCTAATTTTAATTTCCTTCTGACAGTTATTTATTTCATTCATAACATTCGTCAAGGAAGCTGGTATTTGTGTAAGCTCATTTTAATATTTTATTTCATGTTCTAGGCAAACATATACCATCAATAGCATATGAAATTGACAAAAGAAATCCATCTAGTGAATTATGGATCAACTTAAAAGGTAATATAAAATTTGTCTGTTTTCAATAAATATTTTATTTAAAGAGCAGAGTCGTAGGAATCTCTAAAAACTAATCAACTGTTTACACACACCACTGCACAGTGATGGACAGTGTTGTCTGCAATAAGAGGTACTGCACTGGGAGTCAACAATCATAAATGTTGATGCGCTTTAATCTGTGTGATATTCACATGACTTTCTCTTACTCCAGTAAATACAATAATTATAAAATGACAAATTTCCAGTACACTTCAAATTTCACTCATTTGTTATAATATAAATATAGATGTGGTGGAAGTGAAGGGCGCACCAACAGCACAAGACTAATCTCATATATTTGTAATTTAACGCCACAAAATTCGGCAAAACTATCAAAAATCATTTGATAGGTGTTCAGCATTCCAAAGTTAAAGGAAATTGTTATGATAATTTTCGAATTCATTCCAAAAAAACTGAAAAATCTATTCCATAAAAGTGCACATGCGGTTAACCGATTTTCTTCAACACTGGAATTCTAATAATGCTATTATTATATAGGTGATCAAACCATACATTGTTTTGAAAAGATATAAAGTCGCATTTTCGGTTGATGATTTTGTGACACATGCCTTGGTGATCATAAACCTTTTGTGACTAAAAACCTTCGTGACACATGCGATGGTAGTATCTAAGTGGAATACCAGAGGTTTGTGGTTTCCGCGATTGTCTGGATTTTGAGATACTTTGTTACACACACATAGAAACCTAAACATATACGTATACTATTTACACACACATAAATACTTACTTTTATTTAAAATTTTTTTCTAGAAAAATTAAACTTTGGTGGGTTCTGAGGAATAGTAGTGATATGCTTTCCTTTAAAGTATTGATACGATTCTAAACTTGAAAAAAAGGGTTAACCGGAAGTGCTAATTTGCGTTTGGGGGGGGGGATTTTTTCGAAATGGTTACAACGATTTTTCTCAAACTTGGAGTGCTCATTGCACAGATAAAAACATTAAACATTTTTTTCCGAAAAAGAAAAAATTGATTAGAAGGGTATGTGGGTCTGACATTTAGGTTTAAATTTAACTGCACACAAGTTTTGTTGGTTCTACACAGGTCTGCTCTGGAATATAAATAATATTAACCCTACCATTCTAAGGCCAGCCCAACTTAACATTGTAAACGTTACAATTTAATAGAAAATTTGTTTAATTAAATTGTATTAATGGTATAAGAGAAATTCTGGTGTTTCACGCCAGATTTTTTTTTTTTTTTCAATAGAAAATAGTCAACAAAATGGAAACAAAACTATTCTCTATTAAATTGATAAAGAATTGTTTATTCTCTTTAATATATTTTATTATTATTTATTTTAGTACTTTCAATATCTTATCATCTTCTGGCCTTCTCCAGCGCAAGCGTGTCGAGGCTATGTACTACTTGCTAATAATACATATAAATTAATAATATCTTCACCGTCTAAGATGTACAATTTTAATATTTAATTTTTACAAATTTATAAGATAAAGAAACTTTTAGCTTGCGAACATCATAATGCACACACATATATTTAGATGAGTAGTACTCTTGTGATTGCACAAATATTCAATTGTATGTGCAGTAGATGAAGTTAACGAGGACATGAAAAAGAACAACAAATTTTTTTATAATCATAAAGTTCCGACAAATTGCATCAGGGGCAATAAAGAAAAAGTTCATTTTTAAAATAAAAACAAATTAATAATACAGTTCCAATAAAAAGAAAAAACTGATGTTAAACACTCACATGACTTTTTCTTATTACATTAATTTATATTACATGAATTTAATTTATTTATTACATTAATTAGTTTATATTACATATATATTACATTAATTTTACAGTAGTTTAGTTGAGCTGGCCAATAAAAAAGATATTAGTGATTAAAGAGATATCGCTGAGTTTGCCAAATTTAAAAAAAATCGGTACAGCCCATTTCGACAGAAAATTTCAAAACCTATTCTATAAAGTCGGTCTTCCACTTAACTGATTTTCTTCAAATTCGGAATTCTACCAATACTTCTAATGTATATTAATATTATGTAGGTGATAAAAAAATCATACATTGTACTGAAGTGGTACTTTAGAGAAAACTATGACACCACAGAAAACATCAATTTTCTCGGGAAAATTTCAAATAAAAGTGATAAGTATTTATGTGTGTAGATTGTATACGAAGGTTTTAAAAAAAATCGTTGGAGCCATTTTCGAGAAAATCGTGGAAAACTTAAATAAAAAACATTAAGTAATGTTCTACTCCCGGTAGGTGAATTTTGTCCGAAACCTTTATGTTAGATATAGTGGTAGCACTTAAACTGGATGCCAAGTTTAAGCTTCTGCGATTTTTCGTTTTTGAAATATTCTACTGACACACACACTTACAAAATCCATTCGCTAAAAACATTTTTTCCGTAACTCTGAAGACCTCGAAACATTATTATGTTCGAACATTTTAATGTTCTTTCGAGAGGAACCCCGCTGGGCCCCTGTTTTCTTTCTCTTTCTCTGCTGAAAGAGAAAAACATATTCATAGTGTCAAATTTGTGAAATTCAGTTTTCACCGGAAATACTGATCATAAAAACCAACGAGTTTCTTTAAAACTGTTATTTTAGTGACTCACATAAAGATCGAACTTTTTTTTTCCAAAGAAACAGCGAATTTCAAGTCACTTTTTAAACAGAAAAGTGAATTTCAAGTTGGGACATCACAGTACAATTTGCCATTCCATTATTGGGTAGGTTTTCCACTCACTAAAAAATACTGATGAACTAATCAGTACTTCTTTATTAGTAATAAAGTAACAAAAAGTAATAAACTGAAGACAAAAAAGTAAAATTTACTGAAGACAAATGAATATTCAATAATAATTCCAAGTTGAAGATTTTGTCATTTTTAGATGCATAAGAATTATTGCAGGTAGAGAAAGTTGTGTTTCGCACCCGATTATTTATTTATTATTTAAATGTTCGCTGAAATACTTAATTTTTTTTTTTTAATTCTTCAATTTTTCTTTTATGTTTATCATTAATTAAACAAATGCAAAGGAAAAATATTTCAATGATGTATAAATATTAAACTCAAAATTATAATTAAATAAATAAAAAACTTGAACAATCTTGGACAATCCTACTTAAGATTGATAGTTAAATAATAAATAACCGATATCCAAGAATTAATATAATCTGATTTCATACTTGAGAGTTTTTAATCAATCTTTATTGGAATTTTTTTAATTTAACTTGGCAAAATATTTCATGACTTTATGTTAGTTAATGGTTATGAAGAAATATGGTGAGGATCGGTCAAGAAAAAAAAACCTTCAATTATGCCAACGTTTCGACAGCTTCCTGTCTTTAATATATGCATACATGGTCTTGGAAGTTGTGGAAAAAGTGTTTTTAGTGAAACATATAAATTATTTTTTTTTTTTTACAGCAAAAGAAACATAAACAATGATAAAAATAAAACTTACTAGTTGCTTATGTTAAATCATTTACAAAGCAATGAGTCTTGGTGTTGCTTCTTGGGTAATACTAAGAACCCTGATTGGGTGAGCATAAATGCATCGGCATCCCATCCTTCTTGTAGGGCAAGGCGGAGCTGTTGTTGGAG
Organism: Triatoma infestans; assembly: GCA_011037195.1. Taxonomy (NCBI): domain Eukaryota; kingdom Metazoa; phylum Arthropoda; class Insecta; order Hemiptera; family Reduviidae; genus Triatoma; species Triatoma infestans. The sequence continues at coordinate 60,954 of JAAEAF010010077.1, forward strand.
GCTAAGCTAATCACGTGCTCTAACACGCCTCCTGGACAGTCCCATTGATCGCGATTTATCTGTTAAGAGAACAGCCATTCTATAGCCATGATCTACAGACCTGCTTGCTCGATGATTCGTGGTAAGTAGTGGCTCTGATGCTAGCCACTAGCCATCAAACCTAATTCTCGAGTTCGATTTCGAATAGTTTCAGGGCTCAGGCAACTCCCCACCCAAACTTATAATAAGTTATCTCTGAGCTCCATAGCTGAACAAACTGATTGCGTAGCACTGAGTGGGAATGAAAGAGATTGTCGCGATATGGTTGTGACCCTTCTACGACACATTCTACTACGAAACTTCATATTCTACTACACATATAAGTGTCTAAAACTTTTATTTATAAAGTTTTTCCAAAAAAGTTAATTTTTTCGGGGTTCTGGCGAGAAAGCAATCTTAAGTGGAGCTTTCCTCTAA